>PNEQ01115484.1:0-65617 GCA_003012365.1 Medauroidea extradentata
TATTATTTTCGTCGAAAGAAACTTTAAGTATCTACCTCTCGTGACGCAACCCGCAGTGCGTGAGTCCCTTAGGCCGATTTAAAAAGAAACTTCTTTGTTATTTTATTTCAATTAAAGCTAGCCGGGCATACTACAACATTACTAAATACGAACCCAATCATCCAGCATTAATCACATAAGAGACAGAGCAGCGACACCTAATATCATAACCAAACGCGGGTCGCGAGCATACAATCAACAAAAGCGTCGCACTTTGCTCGCCTGTAGCAATTTTCTGCTTTTAATTTGATTTCCGTAATTTTAATCTTATCTCTGTAGATAATTTCTAAGACGTATTAAATTTTTGAAGTGTATCCCGTTTAACTTTAACATCTTCTTGCCTTTATATTTGACGTATATTTGCAGCATATGTTATTTATATTTATACTAGTTCCCCTGCCTCGGCTTTGCCCGCGTGGAATTTTCGAAGGAAACACTATAACGACAGCGTATCGGGTTTAATGAAGTATTGAAGATATAGGGGGAAAAATTACGACGACCCCTAATGCATAACGATACCGCACAAGGTTTATGACATATCGAGGATAACGGGAAAATATATTTTACGCCTTTTAACCCCATTGTGCGTGCTTACGCCGCAAGGGGACTCCCCTCCTTAATTTTCATACTTCAAATATAAGATTAACTCTTCTGCCAATTGCTGCTAACATGCACGTATATAATATCACAGCAGTTCCCCGTCGCCTTGCCTTACACGGGATTAGAACCAGAAACCTCCCAATGTTCCAAACAACTACGCCAAGATAGGGCGTTAATTATTAAGAAATTGTGTACATACAGATTCGTGCCCAAAGAGGTAAACGTATGAAAAGGACGACAAAAAATACAACTTTATAGAATTATTTCTCCTAAGTTATTCCTGGTTTTCGGGATATCTGGAACATTATACATATTTCAACTCCTTATATTGTCGAATTTTGAAAAACTTAAAATTACTTTTTAGTTGTTTACGTTAGCTTTAATTATTTTCAAAAATCATCCTGATATCTCACCACGTTTAAGAGATGCAAGGATTAATTGAAATCACGTTTTATTTTCTAACGCCCTAGAAGTTGAATTTCAAAAAAATTCTGAAACTTATTTTGAGGTATATGATTAAGCTTCATGCTGAAGCAAAAATCGCCTCGATATCTCAACGGGTTTAAGAATTATTGAGGATTAGTTGAAAACACTTTTTACGGCTATTCACCACATTAAATTTCGAATTTAGAAACTTAAATAATTAGCTAGTATGCATTTTTGTAAGCAGACACAAAAATAACCTCGATATATAGAGTTTAAATGCTGTCAACTATTCATTGAAAATCATTTTCATTCATTTTCACCCCTTTATTGTTGAATTTCTAAATATCCCTTCTTAGTGGATGCCTAATGTATTTACGTTAAACTTCGTTTGTAAGCAAATATCACCTCGTAACCTCTACGGGTTTAAGAGGTGTATAGAAATAATGGGAAACACATTTCGCCCTTTTCATCCCCTTAATGATCGAATTTCGAAAGAAAAAAATGCTTCTTAGTTGGCGCCTACGCCCTAAGGAGAAGTCACATGTAAAATTTCATGTTTATAGGCGAATCAGTTTGGGCTGTCCATTGATCAGTGGGGCACTTTGCTTTTATGTATAAAGTTGATTATAGGCCATTCGGAATAAAGTGAGCACTAAAGATTTAACCTTTGAAAAAAATCACTAGCCGTTACTGCATACAAGCCAACATTAACAACAGTTACATTATTGTTTGTATGGTTGGTAGCGAATAACTGCATGTAGTCCCGTGTATTTTCTTATTTGAATACAGCATTAGTGAAACAACATCAATTGCAAACGACCTCTTTGTATTTAATATACTTTAAAATATTTATTTAAGTTCTTACTGACATACCTACTGACTGTACAATTTAATTTTATTAGCGGCAGCACAAAGCGACGCAACCGAGTCGATTATCGTTGTCACATGCCGCTATTGCTTCGCGCCACAGAGGTAGTTTTAAATTTCACCGACAGATGGCACCAGAGTTAGGTTTTCGCCGCTTGGAAGCGAATTGCGTCATTCAGTTTGTTTGTCCGTTATGTAATGAATATCGGTTTCTGATAAACACATATAAAAGTATTAGAAGTGACTGTTCATGAATATCAGTGATAAATTATGTGAAGTCATTAGTAATGTAAGTTATGTTTTATAATCGCCAGCCTGAGTATCTGGAAATAGAAACAGTATTTTTTCCCCTGTTTCACACATTAAGAAAATACGTTATTTATTGTTTCTCTTTACGTGCGTCGTCGTCGTTCATTGCAGTATGCTGAACGGAACTTGAATTCTTGAGTTGCGTGTGTCGTGTGTTTTTTTAGTGGCGGTTTTAATTTCAAAGTTCGAATATACTGTGCATGCATTTACGAGATTCGTAACGGTAATAGCGCCGTTAAGAGTAGACGCAGAGAAACCAGTGTTATAAGACGTTTACTAGCAGGTATTTATAACTAAGATTATTACTGAGTATAGCGCATATTCAACACCCGTGCATTTAATGAGTACATATTGTAGCTAAAATTTATCGGAGCACTGTAACGTAAATGTAAACATTGTACAAGCCTATGTAAATAAAAGCACGTGGCAATGTTGATGTTTACATGTAGCGGAAATATATAAACTGGCAGAAAATAGAAATTAATCAGGGCTTTTTTGAGTGTTCACTTTATTCCGAATCACCTATACATGATCGGGACAGATGTTGAGTTCCAATAGAAGGCATAGTTACAAGCTTGGTAAATATATTTCTCAGGAAGACAAAGTTACATGGGCGTTTTTGTTTACCGGTGCTGATACAGACATTAATATTATTATTTTCAGTACTTCCACACCGGACGAGCTGAAGCCCGCCAAACTGGGCAAAAGTATAAAGCCGTTCCGGGCCAGAAACTACGGCTTAACTGATTTTGGGTCTCGTGCACACAAACGTAGCTTATCGGCGATGTCTTAGCCTTGCTCGACGGGAACATGAGACGTGCACTTTTACAGCACCATTCGCATTCCTCTGGCCGTCAAACCGCATTCTCGATTGCGCGCGCCAGGGAAGTACACTTTAAACATGGGCACAAGTTAACGTCTGTCATCTGCGTCGTCGCTCGGTACAGCAGCTTAAGTCCTACCACGTCGTCAATTTATGTACTGTAAAAATTTCGAGTTGCTAATAGTGGCAACAAAATACGCAAAAAAAATGCATTAACATGTAATGAACATTTTTTCTTTTAGATTTTTCAAGCGTAAATGACAAGTAATATTGTAAAACGAAAATAATAATCATGCCAGCTTAGTAGTTGACTAATGAAAATCTAAATTGTTAGGTACAACCACACTGTTTTGCGTATCGAAAACATTAGTCAACATAGTAAAAACTTTTTTCAACAAAACTGCAAGTTTTATTCTTTTTTTTTTTTTTTTTTTTTTTTTTTTTTAGTATATACTATATAGTTTAATACAGTTACTCTCCAACAGCTTAAAAAATGACGGATTGTGACCCGATTACTTTCTGTGATAGAACCTCACTAAAATGGTAGGAAATAATTCTGATACTAGTTTTTGTGATAGTTTTAAAATTAATCTAAGATCACCACGAAATAATGCTCAAATTAACTCCAAAATTTTAATTTTCATTTTCAACTATTCATTCACTCTTAACGTGGATTATTACTCAAAGTTACAAAATTATTTGTTTGCTATTGTAGTTGATGTTATTTTTAATGTTAATAGTTTCCATAATAAAACCGAATGCCAAAATAAAAGCCACTTATAAAAAATCACTGGTTTGGCTGTAAAATATAAATGTTAATCGTATGCGAAGAGTAGCTCCATTATTTTGAATGAGCTGTAATATTGCAAGGTGCAGTTACATCAATTTGAGTTTTCTTATTACTGTACTGATCTGCTATAGAATGATGACCTGGTTAATAAACTGCACAATACCATAAATTCCGGACTGCCACGCATATTATTACCTATAGTAGGGAGCTGAGGAGAAGGTAAGGCAGAACGACAGAGTGGAGGGTGGGGCAACATAGCGCTCCGCTTGTCCCCACTCCCAGCTGCATTCCTGAACCTTGCCTTCTCCTCAGCTCCCTACTATAGAAATATGTGAACTGTTACTGCCCCACATACGCACTCTGCCTGTAAATTTAACCTAAAAACATACGGTTATCCCGTCTGTGAAGATGGATGTTCTATGTAAAAATTTCATCCAAAGAAGCTGATACAGACAGACTTGCCGTTCATTCGTTGTACTTGTCCTTAGTGTTCCGTATACTTCGGCGACATTTATAATTATTATTTTTAGTAACGGAGTTTATTATTTACCTAATACATTTCCTGGTATTTTTGTGAGCTGTGCTTGTAATTCAACCAGGGTACATAAGAAAGCATAGGGTGAATGAAAACTGTTTCCCAAGTTTCAACTGGCACACTCCTCTCCAAGTTTTTACTGTTACACTTGATACGATGTAATTTCTGACAAGCACATCTACTTTAGTCAACAAATCAGGATCAAAAATTCCAGCACACAACTAGCATAAAATAATTTCTTTACACAGTTCAACCAATATTTTCGCAAATACTTTTCACAGATTTGTATAGTTTCCCGAAATTGCTCCAGGCGAATGCTAAGGTGGTACCTTAATAAATGCCATGGCCGACTCCTCTCCCATATACTGTCATAGTACCAAGCTGTGTCGCCGTCTCTAACGACCTCACTGTCCACGTGATGTAAAGCCCACATACCTTACATTCACTGATGTATGGCTTACACCATGCCTAACATTTCTATTGTTAGAATTGACTATCAGTTTCCAGAAACCGTCATTCCTAGTCTCTTTCTATCTCTTACTACTTTCAGGATGTTCGTTTGAGGGTATTCGTGAGAGATGGAAGGTGTTCCAAAAATGTTTAGCGTTACTAAACTGGAGGATTGCTATTTGGTTACAAAATTATGGGTTATCTTCTGTTTGTTCACTGCGCTGCCGAAAATGGTAGGTTTTGTTAGGTGTGAAACATTGGCGCAGAATCTTTTCAAAGGTATAGGCGTATAAAATACACTTTTCTCTTCAACATTATGTCATTAAATTGTTCACCGCTGAATGACTCATAGAGGCGAGTTGTTGGCGAGAAGACAGCACACCAGTTCAGGAACTTGCGCCTTGTGGCTGGGATGAGGCGTGGTGTGTCGTCGTTACGTCTTCCGCACTTCTAGGCCTCGAACGTGCTAAATACGTTCATCCAGGTGGCCACCTTAGCGAGTGCCATGATGTAAGTCTGAAAACGAATAAATGTGGAGTGGCGGATGCATACTGCGAAGAAAACATTCGCCTCTTTGGAAAGCGCGACCCTGCAGTATGGCTTGAAATGAGACTCTGGGGTTGCATGAAGATGACTTCTACCAAAGAGAAGGTAGAGTGCCGCAAGGAACATTTGGCAACATTTTGTTTACAACATCCGAAGTATAGACTCGCGTCCGTCGACGATCGAAGTAGGAGTGTTTTGATGTGACCTGGAGTGCTATCATATTTTATGCACACATTTACTTTACATTCTATTATACCGGAGAGCGTGCCAGCATAGGGGCAACGAATTACGGAAATGTGTTTCAAAATTTTTCTTATTAAAACCAAGTATTTTAAATCGCCGCCTTTGCGTCCCCACCGACGTATCTTATGGATGCCCACTGCAGCAATTAAACAGCCCCTGTTGAGTTGTACGACTCTTATATACATACTGTTGCGAGCCGCGACTATCTGGCTAAGAGGTGTAATAAGATACAGTGGCGGCAGAGCTAAGAGACCTCCATGTGCTCTGTACGGCTCATGTTACCTTCAGTGGCGCCACAGCAACCACCTGCACGCTGCGATTATCATGCGAGCAGCGTAAGCTTATATAGCAGCGGCAAGAGCAAATAGGTTCAGCGTACATTGTGCTTCTCATGTTACCTTTTAGCGGTGTGTGTGATGGCGGTCACCTGCACACCAATTACGGGTAACAGAAGATATAATGGTCTAGAGTATTCCAGTTCGTACTCTATTTTTCGGGGTGGTGCTTGACTATGATGTGACACCCTTCCAGGGTGTTTGAGATAAGACTTGCCGAGAAAATTCGAGACTTTCAGAGTAAGAATATAATAGATAGCTGCGGCAGAGGCAGGAGAGTTTTTGGCTGGCAGGCGCCTGGTGTGAGTTAAAGTGATAGTGACGAGTGGCGAGAAGTATTTGGTTGCGAAAAGTGTTCGAGGGCGTCTGGCGAGGTGGATTGCGGCAACTAGTGTGACGAAGGTGTTTCTCGACTACAAGATGTTCGTCGATGCTCGTGCAATGGGTCCACCATTGTGAGTGATTAGAAAGAATCTCTGTGTACAGGGAACTTATATAGATTTATTATTTAGCTTTAAAACGTTTATGTAAATAGTAGTTGTTTTGTTTGGCATCTATTTAATTGTGATTAATCATTATTGGCATAGGTTTTTGTATACATAGTTGTAAATAAATTAGATTAGCTTATTTATTTTTTTTTATTTTATGAAAGTCCTTCATTTCCAAACGTACCTTGCCCCAACTTGTAACAATACGTAACTATGAATTTCATCCTGTACGATAAACACCACTAAACGATCTTGCGTTATAAATTTTTTCCTCGGAGAATTTTACACGTTTCACAAATACTAGTATTCGTATTAATAGTATCCTTTTGGATACGATAGTAATTGTTACAGTGCGTTCTTAGGCTACTTTTTTGTAAATAATTGAAACGCTACTATGAAAATTTGAACCAGGTATGAAGATTTGGCTTTTTTTTTTTCCAATGGTGGACGTATACTGAGTTAGAGTGGAACTGAAGTAAATGTTTAGTTACGTATTTCATAAACGAAGTTCTGTAATAGCTTGTCAGAACCAATTTATTTTGTGTGGCCACTAATTCGAATAGTCTATCGATATATGTTACTAGAAGCTCTTACGAAATGCGTTGTCTTGGAAGGTATTGATAATACTTGGTTGTAGTGTCTGGGAATCTTTTTCGGTCATTTGTTGCATTGAAGGTGAAATTGGTTATTATATTTGCAGTTTTAATTAGAAACAAATTCACGATATTTTGTGTGAAAATGATTTAGATCGTATTGCTAATGTACAGCTCTGAGTAGTGCACTGTGAATATTACGTAATAATTTAGAAGCACATAGCAACTTTTTACGCTTACATGCGGATGAAAGATACATGCCGACTGTGAAAATATAAATGATGCATAGTTTACTGATGGGTGAACAAAATGTGTAGACATACATACGGTGCTGGGCAACCAGTAAAACCACCAAAATGGAATGGCGCTTCTGTAGTGAAACTAACTCGGATTGTGTACCAAATTTGCAAGGAAGAAGTGAGTCACAATGCAAATGATATAATTTGCACTTGTATATTGAGTTACTGCGTCAGTATTACCTATATGTAGGCGATTAGAAGCGTAAAGTAATTAGCAAACAAAATGTCAACGATTTTTCAATCTTAAGTTTAAAGTCGACGTTATTTTAGTGATGATGTACAGTATAAACAGTCGTTAAATTGTGTTCTCTGTTTATTTGTCGCTTATGATTTTTTTTAAAAACAACTGCGAGGTGTTTTCAAAATGTGTAACAAGTATTCTGACTTTCGAAAGCGTTTCCTTGGAATTATTTTGTAGTAAAATGGCGTATGTACATTTACGGATAATTCGAGCGTGACTGATCACGGGAGTAGTTGGCACTAGATTCTAATGTATTATCTAAGTATCCGATGTTCTTACTCCGTTATTCGTGTTTGCGCATTTAAGTGGGAAAATTATAATCCTGGTTCGCTGATACTGATAGTTTGTTATTCGTCTGTAGGCGCAACGTGATAGTACGCTTACGAGACTACTTTTACACCTAAGATTTTCGCGATTTTCACTCTCTCTGCGATTATTTTACCAAAAGTAACACACGTGAATAGCCAGTACGTCCAAACTGAAATTTTAATACTGTGATACTGCCTTCTCTGCTTCCAGTGCAGTATATAGGGAGGTTATTGATACAGGCTGTTCACTATAAACTGAGCAATCAGTAAAACTTATAATAAATAAGAAAAATATTTTATTGGGCCTTTACATGTTAATTTTTGAGCGTAGTGTAACGTCTGCACGGGTATTTTAGGTATTTGGAAGTTTTCATATCAAAACTAGTTGAGAAGGCTGCAAAATGGCTGAAAGAAAAATGAAGCAGTGCTCACGTTATCGTGAACAGCCTGTAGGTTTATTAGTATAGCCCTGCTCTTGTAAAGGGGCGAGGTGTAATCGATGGGTCGACGTAGCACATCGATAGTGGGAGCAGCGCATGCAGACAAATTGCGGAGTTTCCCCACCCACTCTCTGCCCCTCTAACCACGCCTGAAGCGGATGATTACCGCATCTGATAAGGGGGCGAATTTCGCGGACCAGTTTGTTCCGTCCTCGGACAATTAATCGCCACTCCGTCGAAATAGCTCACTTATTCCGGACGGTCACATTGTCTCCAGTTGGCCTGTCCGCACGCCGAGCACAGTTGAATGCACTGGAAGAAAGGTTATTTTGAATCAATAGTAAATTAGTTTATGGACGCGTCGTTTGCGCATTGGATACAGCACACGCCTTTTACCAAGTTTGTATTATATGTATACTAGCATTATACAGGATGAGTCGGGAGGAAAGGTACATGCTTTGAGGGGTGATAGTACTGGTGGTTCTGAACAAAATGTTTCTAATAAACATATGCCCATTTCTTAACCGTTTCAAAGGAACCAAATGAAAACAAGGAACAGGAAATGTGCAGGTGACGGTAAATCACAATACTGTTATCGTATGTTTTGTTTAATTATGTACATTACCAGACGGGTGTGGGGTTGGCTTAAAAGCGAAGTCTACACGCGCAGGGTGGACACAAGAGAGGAACTTCTCGCTCGTATTTACCATGCTTGTGCTCAAGTAAAGCAATGTACTAATGAGCTCAGATCAGCAACACAGCAGCTGTCTATCAGAGCAGCAAATTGTATTGAAGTTGGTGGTGGAGTGTTTGAACATGTTTTGTGAGGAAATGTACACAATTAAACTAAACATACGATAACAGTATCGTGATTTATCGTCACCTTCACTTATCCCGTTCCTTGTTGTTTTCATTAGGTTTCTCTGAAACGGTTAAGAAAAGGACACATGTTTATTAGAAACATTTTGTTCAGAATCACCTGTACTATCACCCCTCAAAGCATGTACCTTTCCTCTCGACTCACCCTGTATTACATGCATTATATATAATATAATGCAATACAATATATCATCATATAATTAGAGGCATCGATTTTTTATGAAAAGAAATATGCAACATTTTGTTTCAATGCCTCACGTTCACATCTGCAGCTCTGGTACGTAGTTATTGTCAGCGAGCATTCTTGTAGAGGCGTCACTCATTTGACTGTGCCAATGAGAATATCGTCACTGCGACATCACCAGTCTGCGATTTGTGGGTATATTCCAATTATGTCGAGAGTTAAAAACAGCCAATCACTGACCATGAAGCAGAGCTGCAGATGTGCACACGAGGTACTGAAACCAAATATTGCAGAATTCTGTTCACAAAATATCATTGCCTCTAAATGTGATATAATTCAATATGATATAGGCCTAATTTATTATGATATAATATGGTACACTGTACCTAATATAATGCAATATAGTTAGGGACATGCAAAATTCGCGTTATTTTCTGACAGCTGACTAGACTCCAAGTGACTATAGGCTCGTTCGACGTGTCTCGCGGGCCGATATTGTCGTGACTTGCCGCGGAGAATGCTTACACGGTAGAGAGACCAATCTCTGTAAAGGCGAACACACGTAAATGACATCACATAAAATTACGTGGCCAATTGAATCTCACATTGTGCTCTGTTATGTATAGGAAAGTGAAGTTTAGTCTGCCACCAAATGATAACGCGAATTTTGCATGTCTCTAAATATAGTACAATATACAATGTAATGCAGTAGCCTATAATACAGTATAATACAGTATAATACAGTAACATACATAATTTATTTTATAAAATTCCCGGCGTAATGGGGTCACAATTTTTCGAGTGTGGGTTACGTGGCGAACGTTGCTGTTGGCCGGCGGATTTTCTTGGGGCACTCCCATTTACCTCGCCCTTCGTATTTCGTCGCGTCTCCTTCGGGGCTCGGCAGACTCCGGTGGACTCTTACGGGCTCCCAGCGCTCTAGGTCTGTCGAATGGGGGTTGAGGTGCCATTAGGTGCTCCCTCCCTCATACACTGTTTTTTTTTTTCTAAATATCTTTTGTGTTTTAGGCACTAGGCGTGTACTCACAACGACCAACGAAACACACAAGTGAGGCGATAAACCTGCAGTTGTTTGGAAAGCATATAAAAATCAATCTTTCACTATTCCCGCTTCGTCGTCGGGATACACATTTTTCATCTTCTAATATAGGGCTAGATTCATGGTGGTGTAGTGATCATAATTTGTCTTACAGCTCTGCGATCCGGGTTCGATTACGAGTGGGGTCGCCGTTTGCCAGCTAGTTTTCTCTTGACACGTTTATTCCCGTTGCCCTTGAATCCTCCATTGCCCTAGCACCCTGGCATCATATAACCTTCACTAAGGCTGAAAATTTTGCTGTTGAACGTTAGCCAAATATCTGTCGACATCTCTGACTTAAACTAAGTGCATGTGTAAGGCAACGAGCCTTCCTAGTAAGAAATACTGCGAGCCAAGTAAGTGAACGTTGCTCCAGTTACTGCAAAACGTCAGTGAGTAGCATCTCTTCCCAACGTTTTTCGTGGACATGTTTTGCTACCGAGTGTCGTGGGTCTCGTAATTCTTACATTGGTATCTTGCTGCCTGCTGTCTGATTGTTCTCATCTTTAAAGTTTATTAGTCAGCTGTGCGAATGATGTAATTGGCTTATTTTCACGGTCTTCCCGCCTTAGTTCGGTTGCAATTTTAATGAAACTGATATTGTTCAGAAGGAGTTTGCTGAGTTGCTGTCGGTATCACATTAACATTCAAATATATTTTCTATGCCTGAATTATTTATATAGCGTAAAATGTGGATACTTTGACTGCAGGGTGTTACAAAGTTATTTTTAAATTGTTCTTTAAGATAGTTGCTACACTGTGGGTTTATTAAAGGGGCTATTAAGAGTTTAATGACTGAAGACAGTTATGGATAAACATTAACAGGCATTTACTGTACTAGAAAGGTAGGTACACAGTATTCAAAGCGGTTACAATGAGTTATAATAATTAAGGAGGGGATCGCAGTGTTACGAATTATTAGCACATTAAATTGAGAAATCACACATGTTTTCCGGAACATGTCCGGCTCTCCGCTCCTGTACCTGATCCCTAAGGATTAACAGGAGACAATTTACAGAGCCATATTGGCCAGCCAAATTGTTGGACATTTGCCTCGTTCCGGGTGCACAAACCAACCACCAAGCGAGCTTGGGAAAACATGTCCCTCCATTGGGCGAACCAAACACCCAGGTATGTGTGATTCTACCGTTAGGTCGTAGAGTTTCGGGCCGCCACGCGTCCTGGCCGTGGCGCAGGTTCACCAAGCCAGCGCACGATACAGGGGCGTTGGACCCGTACACTACCAGTGGCAAGCAGTACTGGCACGACCGCCCTCTAGGGGGAGCCGATTGTCTTCCGGTCTCACATGACCTGGAGCGACATTAAACAACAGCCTGAAGCAAACAGTTACGCTAAATCCAGACTGCTCAAAACATTTCTGGCGAATCCCGACAATAGTGCTCTCGCGCCGCTGTCGGTCGCTACAGCGGCCAAAGAAAAGTTGAGCCCTAACAGGAAGAGCTGCATGCGCAGCAACTCCCGAGGCACTTCATACAGCCCACAATCATTCAGCACATGCTGCATGGTATGGGGCACCTGACAATGACTGCACATCGGGTCATTAATCAGCTTAAAACTATACAGCTTTGATTTAAAGTTCCCATGACCGGTTAGAAATTGTGTCGGGTAAAAATCTTAAGACTAGCAATCGTTCAGTGACACTTATGAACACAGCATAGGTGGCGCGGTCTTTCTCAGAGGCCGACCAACCATGCTGCCATCGCTCGACGGTATCTTCTCGAGCCATTGTTGCTGTTTCGGGTTCCATACCATCTCGTATCTTTAACTCAACTAGTGCCCCTCTTTCCCGAATCAGGAGATCGAGGGGAAGCTGGCCAGCCAGAACCTGCAAAGCATCCGTGGACACAGTGCGGTAAGCCTTTGTTTACGGCTAAGTGCCGCGCGTTGTGCACCAAGCAACTTTCGACGCACCTGTGCGTGCTCTGCCCTGTTATACCATGCTACCGCACCGTACGTCATGATGAGGAGGAAGACCCCTTTATACAGACTCGACAAGGTCGAAAGTTCAGGCCACCATGACCCAGCGCCCACGGCTCTCCCCCCCCCCCCCCTTGTTTTGGCAAGGGCATTGGCTGATTTTTTTAAGGCACCGAATACTATGGTTTTAGATAATTATGTATTTAACGAAATTCTGGTTGATTGACTTTTTGTCGAAACCGTATAATTTCTTGCTTTGAAAAAATTAGCTATCGTGGCGAAATATCTTTTAAAGAAAACTGCTAAACAAATTTTTGATATCTGCTCTAGTTTAAACTTTAAAATATAATTATCGCGAACATTATTATTCTAGACAAGATGATTTTAAAAAAAGTACTCGGTTTATCGTGAACTACCTATATACCCAATGTCCATGCCAATACGTCAAAAAAATAAGGGGGGGGGGCGTGGACCCTCCCCTGGAAAAAATTCTGATTTTAAGGTGCGAAGTGGCGCTGTTAAATGATTTTCTAAAATAAAACTATACCCTTTAAGAAATAGTAATATTTTTAAGGATTAATTATGCTGAAAAGAGAAAACCTTTGGGCTGATATAAAATAAATTACGTACATTTGAAGCTTCTGCTTCTGTATCGTTGCAACACATTATTGTGCTGTCAATGTTGTGTTGTCTTTCGAATAGCGCTAGGAAAAGTATGACATAATGTTTTTAAATTTTTTACTTGTTTATTTGATTTTTTGTTTATGGAGCCGTCTCGGGAGGGACGTGGCCCTTCTGAATCCGCCCCTGCTTCTGTATCCCGTGTTGTAGGGTCATTTCTAGGACATCAGATAAACCGTTCGTATTTTGCATTTGGTACTGCTGGGGGTCTTAATTTAATAGCGTTTGGATAATGGTTATGCATTATGAGTGTAACAATTTACATTTCTAATACTGTAACTTGCTGGTATTATTATTACATTTGTTATTTAGATTTTTTTTTTGACGTAGGTGTTCAAACTGAAAGAGTGTGAAAATTTATTTCGCCGCAAATATCTCAATGACATTTATTTTTTTATATTTTTTAAGTTGTCGACTTCTAAGCAGTTACGTACCGATCTGTTACTTATGAAGTATGGCGCATCACGTCAGGATCTTACAAAAATAAAAATTGTTCTAAAACCTAGATCTTTTGTTGATCTTTCAAATTGCATAACATTTGTTCTTAAAAGTCTTTCGCCGGCTAAGTTCGTTTGCGCAAGCAGAGATGATGGGGCTTTTGCAAGCTAATATTCAGTTCAGGAAGTGTGATATTTCAGTTAATTTTGCTACCAACCTTTGTTAAATATATTCGTATTGTTAATTCGTAGTTCATAACTGTAAGGCTTGTTCATAACTGCAAGGCTTACCAAAACGTTTTTGTAACCGTAACTTTAATACCGGTTAATCGGCTTCTTCCTTCCCCCCAGCTTTCATGAATTTGTTCTGGTAATTACATCTTCAAAGTAATAAGTTCAGGTTTTTGCCGCAATTAATTATTTCTTCCCTTTTACAGGGATAAAATCCGGGGATATTTCCCCTCGAGGCTTTCGAGCCATCTGTCTACCTCGAGTGAAGTAAATAACGTAAGCTTAATTTGATTTTACTTCGATTTAGTTCCGTAATTTTTTTGTTGCATATAGATAATTCCTAAATGGGTTGTTATTGTTTTGGCAACACAGGTTAAATTTAATTTTATAAAAAAATTATACGCCTTTGCCTTCCCTCTTTACTAACTTCAATTTAAGAGCTTAAGAGCGTAAAACCCAGGGAAGGCCTTTAATAATGTAGCTCGTCAGTTTATGCAAGTCTTGCCTCCCGTCAGAAATAAATACAATTGAAAATACATGGTTAGCATTGGATTATGAAAGAGCGCTTATTATTTAGGGGTTTTTGTCATAATTTAAAACGGTTTATTTTCTTAGTCAAAAAATCTGCGCATTCCTTATATTTTAAGCTTTTTGAGTTGGAACTATAATAAGGATGCGCTCAGGTGCAATATGAACATTCATACACTTTAATATCATACCAATTTTTTTTTCTCCGAGGTGGCACTTTTCGGCTAGTTATGTCTCGCCGTTTCTTTTGTCGAATGTGCGTATTAACATTTTGGCGTAAATACGATATGTGTAACTCACGTACAGCAGTACAAAGATGTTCGAGGAATAACATCGTACGTCTGCATTGTTAAGGACATTAGCGCATTGGATAACGGGAAAATTGTTAAAACTGCACACAATGCCTGTTAGTGCGGCCACTGTTACGTGCTTGAAGTTCAGTCATTTGGGGTAACTTTGTACCTGTCAGGGCAACTTTGTACCACCAGCCTAGTTTAATTTCAGATTAAGTATTTCAGAATTTAAGAATACGGTTGTGTTCTAGATGACTAGATATGTTAACCTTAAATTTTGCATAGTGGTTGAATGCCACAAAACTATTATATAAAAGAAAATCCGTGGTACAATGTTACCCCAAAATGGTGCAAAGTTACCACAAATGACTGTTACGTGTCCTGACAACATTGGTAGTTGCAACTGAATTTGCGAGACATTTGTGAGGGTTTAAGTACTCCCGCACACTATAGGACACGTGTTTTACATCCTACCATAGTCGATGAGGAACAGACTGGAAACGAAAACTTTATTTAATTTTTTAATGTACTTGCATTACTGGTTTGACCTATTACGATACGATGAGATTCTGTAACGGCATGTTTTATTTTTGTGACCAACGAGTTTTACAGTAATAACATCTGCAAGAAAATCCTTTCAAATTTTACTACATATACTGCAAAACATTACTAATATCTAGATATCTAAATATCATAAGAAAGAAAAGAAGCACGTTAATTAAAAAAAAATCACTTTTGTGTTTGCTGTAAAGTGTCCAAGGGAGCTTAAGCCAAACAAGTGAATCGGTACAAATATAGCATACGATTACGTGACTTAAAATGTGTCGATAAATTAAATGTGCTCTGAATCACAACTGCAAAAATAAAGAATTCAAGGGCCCCGCATAAGCCACATTATTTTATTTTATACCGGTAATCTTTTACTTTGAGCTACAATACGAGCATCGCAGTTGACATTTTAATGTGTATTTAGGCCTCAATCAGTGCAACATTTTTTCCTTCATATGTATCATTTGCTGGACTGATAGCGGCCTAAACGAATGTTAAAAATTCAATCGAGGTGCTTATACTGTAGTACAAGAGAAGTAGAATTCACGCTCTCATAGTTTCATAAAAGCGAAACGCAAAATAATCCAATTTTGTGACCGATGCGGAGCCTTACAGCACACGCCAAGTAAGTTGGCGGGTAACGAGCTGGAATGTGCCGCATATAATATTACTGCCGTTTTTAATTAGAATGGCTAATTTACATAGGTCGATTTCATTCCGGTATTTATAGGCTACTAGGTGTTGTTGCAGCGGCCTGCTGCTTGAATTCCTTGAATGTGCCCTTCACTCTGTAGCTGCCACTCGCCATCTAAGCTGGCGCGCAGTGTAACATGCTTCAGTCGCCTTAAATGTGGTAGAAGTGTGCACGTTGTATGATGAACGCACAGGAGCTGTGGTGGTAGGCGGGTGATCCATGCTCCAGTTGCGCTTGATGCAGCTCGTCAGAAGGAAGCTGCTTCTCGCCTACATTGTGCACCGCGATGCACGGCGTAAATCCTCTTCGCTCGCGTGCGTTCAAGTGCACTCGAGCAGGTGTGGAGTTTCACTGCCGCGTGTGACACACTTCCAGGCCAGCTTAGCGCCTCTGTGGATGTGCATCCAGTCATATCGCATAAAGCAGACAGTGTGTGCCTTCTATACTTGGCAGGCCTTCTGGCTCTTCAGGAGAGCCTTGTCTTCAATCGCTGATAATCATGGTTAGAGATGATGGTTAGAGACACACGAAAATTGCGAAACTGTTTAAGATAGTCTCCAATAAACTGTGTTACATGGACTGTGGCACGTGTGAACAGTTTTGGGACAAATCACACACGCTGTGTGTTCAAGCTGTGCAGCTCTACCTGGGCCTGTTGTAGAGAGAAAAAAATGCTACAAATAAACGATAGCCAACGTTGATACAAAACATTCAGTGTTATATACATCACGTTGGAGCCCAGCAAACAGTCAACTATTCCCGCGATTTTCCAGTGTCTCTAACCATAATCTGAAATATAGTTTTCGTCAACGTATATGATTCGGTTATGTATACTTCTCTGACACAACGTGACCAATAGGCATTAAATATTACAATATCGGGATTCTTATTGGCTCGGTCAAAATGAGTAACAGTTCCAAGTACAAGCTAAAGTCAGTAATGTTCTGGTAAGCTGAACGTGTGTTGAAATCCAGCAGACAGTCAAGTTTTACCGCGATAAACCGTTATCTATAATCATGGTTTTCTGCCGTAGTCGGCCAACACACCGAGAATAAGCTTACTGGTAAAAATATGTTGCTATTGGAAAATGTGTAATAATCGGTTTGTTAAAAAAACACTTTTCTGTTCAAAATAAAGTATTTTCTGTTGCAGAAACCACCTAACTGGACAATATAGGAGTTTATATTTTAGTATAGTGAAAATGAATGTACGGAATGTTTTAAAGATTTGTACTAAAATGCGCAAAATTTTCGCACTTTGTGTCGGTTTTCTTTCTGTGTGTGCGAATAACTAGCGACCCGGAATTCTCGTGATTTAAATGACCTGTCTACGGGACTCCACATTCCTCTGTGCACTCTGTTCTCAGCTACTTGCTTTTTTGCTGTTGCTGTAACGTGTGACCAGTTGTACATGTGACAGTGTAGCACGGGAGTGTGTGAGTGTTTCAGTGTCGGAACGACATTGGTTCAGAATTCTTGAAGACAAGTTTCACAAACTTACCTAATCGAAATAGTAACCCATTTGCACGTGTGTCTATCTTCCGTCATTTATACGCTTTGTACGATAATAATTTTTTTAAATCCTCAACGAGAGGAGACATCGAAAAACTGTTGAACAGTGTTTTAACTGCGTAATGGTTTCAGTTAATGATGCAATTAAGGAAATTCCCGTTAATGAACTGATTAGCCAAATGTATATAATTTTTTGTCTGTAAAAGAATTAGACTACAAAGTTAAAACAATTTTTAACAAAGCTGTGTGACAGTTTTTCGATATCTGCTCTCGTATAGGAATGAAAAAAATATGTATCGTGGTCTTAAATTGATTCCGCGAAACTTCCGGATCTTTGTCAATAACGTATGATTGACGTTTAATTGTTTAGGTATGAAAGTAACCCATTGCGTGCGCGCGTACACGCACAAGAAAACACAAACACGCAGAAACATTTCGACATATCCAAGCGTCCTTCAATTCGCCCTTTCTTTCCTTCAGTCAAGAAACTCAGTAGATGCTTGTCGTGTGAATGAAAACTGTGAATATCTAGCTTGTCGAATTTCTTTCACTTTGGCTTCTCATATCCACCACTGTAGTAAACTGTAAAGCTTTGGTCAAGTTTTTCTAAATGTCAGTATCCCACGATAATTTTCAATTTGGGTCTTCTTTCAACAAAATTGCAAGTGCATGCGCCTTTTCATGGACTGTTGATGACTCGTAACTTCGCGCACGTTTTCCCGACATATAATTTCTGTTGCACGGCTTCACTACTAGGAAGGACCATGGTTAGTGATTGGCTGGTCTTATGTACAGTACCTACACTGCAACTTCTCCTGGACGCCAGATTACTCATAAGACTTACTCCGACCTTACAGGACGTTGTTCCCTCGGCTATGGCACTATACTTAGGGCCCGGTAGTTTTCGCGAAAATATTTTTGCACCACTTTGTTTCAGTGCCTTACGTGCACACCTGCAACTCTGCTTTGTGGTCAGTGTTTGGATGCCGTAACACCCAGCGTCTTGACGTTAAACCCGCAAATCACAGACGTGATGTGTCGCAGTTATTCGTGTACTGGTTGGCACAGTCAAATGAATAACAACTCTGCAAAAAAACTCTCTGTCAATAGCATAAAGTTGAGCTGCAGGTGTGCACGTAAGACACTGAAACAAAGTGGGGCAAAAATCTTTTCGGGAAAACTACCGGGCCCTAAATCCATTCTAAGGTTACAGCTAATTCATTCAAGTGAATGACAATAAAATTTTTGCACAGCATGAATTTCATTTGAAATATTGAAAACTACAAGGTAACTGTGTCGTAGCACAATCGCAACGTGAGGAATCAAGATATAATTAAATTGCTTTGATTAATTTCGGTAACAATTTTTATTTCTGCTACAACCTTAGAGTATACATAAGATAATTTATTAACTCTGGCGCACAGTATACATCCGAAACCAGTGTCTTTGTCATAAGATGCGTACTGTTTCAGTATTTAATTAGAACAACTCTGTAGGCCTGCTCCCATAGAAATTAGTTTAGCATTGTACGTTTGGATCAGTTACAGTGAATAAATGTGTAATTTGCCTTGAGTTGCAACTTAATAAAATGTGAAAATTGTTGTAAGGTTAATTGCAAATTAAAAAAATAAAATTGTGGATGTGGTTTTCTGTACATGATGGCATAAACGTATGTTGAGTAAACTAATGTTTCTTTTCTTTGTTCCAGGTAAGTGTCTTGACAACTCACAATGTCGATGAAGATAAACGGTAAGACATGTACTTATTTATAGTTTACTTACTTCGAACGATTGATAATTGTTACGTTTCAGTACATACACAACGCCGCAATAATACACGCCAGTATTGTTGACAACGTTCGTAACACCCGGAGGAATGGAAATCCTGTTTACGGACATATTTAGAGACATTATTTTTACTATACCTCTGATTCTTAGAATGGATCATGTTTGTGTAGAGTGCCCTCCAGTCCCGTAATCTACTGCGGATCATGTTACTCGTTACTAACCACGTCTGAATGATGAACACACGACTCTTTCTTCCTGATCAATGTTATTTCAAAAAATTCCACCGAGTGTCATACAACGGTCATTGTACGTCATTTTATTATTTGTTTGAATCAAAGCGAATGTGGTACGTTCGGAAAGTCACGTCTACAATGGCATGCTGCACAAAAAACTATCCAACGCGCGAGCCATACAAAGTTATGAAAAACGCGCTGTAACAATTAAACTGACATATCTTGATCTATGTGGATGTAACCGTTTTTATTTATTTATGTGTATGAGAGCCATGCGTCCACGACATTTTTATATGCGTTATTGCTACAACTTGTATATCGTCGTATGCAACTCGATTCTGAATTCACGTGGAGCTACTTACCGTCCCGTGTGCGGTTTTAGTGGAGAAACAAAACATATTACAATTATTTAATTTATTTAGCTTGAGGAAGTTTGCCTACGGAAATTTCTGTTCAAATAACGAAATTGTAAAAATTAAATTTAAATAGTCAATTACGTCACCGTTTGTTTTTGGTGTACTTTGCATGCAGTGTATTATTCTTAAGCTTCTTATAGCAATTTTAAGACTAGCATAATCTTTTAATGAGTTGTATAGTAAATTGGCAATATATACTGTCTGATAATGTAGCTAAATAATAAAATTACTTTTTAAGCTGACTTTAAAACTAAAGTGTCACTCAACTACTACTTAAATTTTTGGTATAATTCATTTGACCAAATTTGTGACACGCAAAACAAAATATCACCGTTGGCACAAACAAGTTAAAACACTAAACTGTAAGATTATATGCTATGTTTGTAGGGCGACTGTTGGGAGACAGCTGAACACTGCCCATGCGCTCGCACTAAATATGCTATAAAATAACAGTATATCTCTTGGGCGTAACTATTTGTAATATCGTGGTAGTTTTCAAAGTATACGGTCGTAATGTAACTGGCTCAAATTCGTGTGAAATACGGTGCATTTTAATATTTGTGTGTGAAATTGTAGACATATTACTGTTATGTAACGCCTGGATGTAAAGTGTTTCCTGTGTACTGTGACCCAAGCCGGCTCTTAACGTCGCTACGTCTCGGGAACTTACAAAGTAGTTTCTCGGTATGAAATATTGCAGCAGCGTAATGAAACACAGCCGAGGCGTTGGGTTTTATGTGCAGCAGTAAAACTTTTTAGTTTAGTATCCCGGCCTCCGGGGTCTGTAAAACGACTGGTGAAAAACGCATTTCCAGTTTAATTTTTTCCCCCCCAACCAGTGAATGGTACGTGTAAAGATATATTGCGATTGCAAACATTATTTTGTAGTGTTTAATCAGAGGCCAGGCTCGATTTCAGGCTCAGCAGACGGTACATTTTTTGGGGTGGATTCTCACGTTGTTGATATTGTGCTCACTGCCACGGTGTGGTGGTCTTCTCGGGGTGCTCCCGTTCTCTTCTCCGTATTCATCTCGCGTCTTGCTCTTCTCTAGCACATCTCACATTTAAGGGAATTCAAGTGCGATAAAATTATAATTTTATATTTTTATGGAAAAGTGTTACTCTGTTTGACGTTATTTGCGTGTACAGTTTTAGCTCGCTTAGTTGTCTCATAACTGTGCGTCAGAGTCAATATTTGCATGTTACGTTGCCATGCGAGTAGTTTTAACCAATTAACTTACTTAAGATAAATAATTCACGGTTAACTAACATCACCATGAGTTACGTAGTAAAACGTGTAGAAACCCACAACGTAAGATTCCGAATTTAAAAAAAAAATTAGAAAGACAAGGAAAAAGTTACAATCTCGACAATTTTTCAGATAAAAATTGTTCACGGTAAGATTGTATAATGTTTAATTACATTGCTCGTGGCTTGTTATATCACTATAAATTATTTCACGTAAGTAAGTCAGTTGCTTTTCACTCTTTGCATGGCAGCATAACAAGCAAATTTGGGCTTTTATGCATCGTCATGAGAAAACTATGATAGATAAACTTGTGTCGTAAGAGGAAACTGTACTAAGAAGTATTTTCTTCAAAACTAACACTATTTCATAAAATTTCAAAGTACCTAATGCTTTTATCGCACTTGAACATTCTTACGGGCACCGCCTACTTGAGTCTGTTCTCTGCGTTAGTGAGAGGCTCAGAAGCGAAGAAGCTGTAAGAACCACTCCTGGCGCGTTTCTCCTTTGTGCAGGCGCTAAACTGGTCCGCAGTGTTTCCGTTGATTCGCTGGAATAAGGGGGTTGTTAGCGGTGACCACATTATTATATTGCTATAAAGTGTACTAAAGTTCACTGTTATCCCCTTAGATAGTTTTATAACAACATGAGGTGTAGATTGTGTGATACATCTGCGCAAAATGGCAGTTTTATTTTAGCTATGTTTGGGGGCTCGGGAATAGACTGAGATTGTGATTTATCGCAGGAAAGTTGGCAGTTTCCTAAGCTTCAATGTAATGTGTTAATTTCTGACGCTTTTCTGTCGTTACTAGTGAGTCCCTATGTGACTGGGCGAGTGGTAATTCTGGTGCGTTACGACTGAACGTCTGTGATTCGTTTGAACAGCTAGATCACGCCACTAAACAATCGTCCAATCATTCAATAGGCAGGACGCTACAATGATCCGGAGAATATGCTGGCAAGAAAGATTCCCGCGATTTTTTACCATCTTTAGAACAGCACTTCCAATGCGCGTGCTTTTTTAAAGTAGTTAGTAATAATCCTTCTCTGAAATGTGTGTTCCTTTCGTAGATAGGCACGTTGTAAACACGTGTAATAGTTCTGCAAATAGAAGCTTATTTCTAACTGTTCTGGCACAGTTCAACAGCGAGTCAGGTGAAAGGCGCAACATCTTCCTGTCCGGTCGGAACGACATGTTGGTCTTTGAGGTCTGCCGGCTTAAATTCGAGCCAACTTTACCATTTATGTTGACCCTGCCTGAAGGCTGGTACAACGCGCGTATTATTTTATATTTTATCCCTGATCATACTGTGTTTTTTAAAACGGAGTTGTTATTTTTGTTCGTGCTTAATTTGTAGTTGAAATAAGTTCTCAAGATTGTTGTTTGAAGAGGAAAAATATTTTTACTTGAAGCCAAATACGCGTGAAATGTATGATCTGTTGTGAGGTTCAAATAAAGACTCAGCGTAATGAATCCTCAGCAGATTTACTATAAACAGATTTATTTACACGAATTGTGTTTAATTAGGATAATATGGCCACTGATTTTACTCCAGATTTATTTTTTTTGCTTCATTGTTGTTAAAACACCTTAAGGGCGTTCACGTAGCGAAAATTAAAAATTTTATATTTGCTTGGCATAGTGTTAGTTTTATAGACGTTATTTGTGACCATATTTTCCAGTTGTATAAATTTTTTAACTCTCATAGTCTTCCCATAGCAGCATGTCAAAGTCAGAATTTGCAAGTTACAGGAACATAGGTTTAATAAAAACAAAGTTACTTACTCAATTAAAATAATTTACACTGAAATTACACAATACGGGCTATATACTAAATTATTTAAAAGCACACAATGTAATTCCTTTGTACTTTTTAAAAAAAATCCGAAAATTACGAAAATTTACCTAATTTATGGAAATTTTTAAAAAAGACAAATTGACTTTATTGTGCGTTTTTAAATATTTTAGCATAGTGCCCATAATATGAAATTTCAGTGTAAATTATTTCATTGGAGTAAGTCACTTGGTTTTTGTTAAACCTATGTCCCTGTGACTTGCAAATTCTGACTCTGGCATGCCACTACGGGGAAACTATGAAAGCTAAAAAATGTTTACAAGTGGAAAATATGGTCACAAGTAACGTCTATAAAACCAACCCTGTGTCAAGCAAATGTAAAATTTTTAATTTTTGCCACGTGAACACCCTTAAAGGGCGCGTATACCGCAATTTTCATCATCATTATTTTATTTTGTATTTGTACCAGATTTTTTTTTTCTTGTTTTAGACACAAAAAGGTGACTTAAATTAGCTCTAATGAAATTTTTTTTCTCTCATAGTTTTCGCATAATGGCTTGTTAAAGTCATATTTTGCATGTTTCCGTTTCAAGGACTACGCTAAAACCAACTGATATACCAAACTAAAAAAAATCACAGTGAATAAAGACATTGCAGGCTACAATGAGATGCTCATAAAATTTAAGATTGAACATTATTTGTATTTTAAAAAAAAATATTGAACTTTTAAATTTTTATTTTCAGTTTCAGCAATTTATTTAAAATTCAAATAATTTTTATTCTTTAATTTCATGAGCATGTCATTGTAGCCTGCAATGTCTTTATCCACTGTGATTTTTTTTAGTTTGGTATATCAGTTGGTTTTAGTGTAGTCGTTAAAACGGAAACTTGCAAAAATATGACTTTAACAAGCCATTACGCGAAAACTATGAGAGGTAAACTAATTTCACAAGAGCCAAATTTAGTCACATTTTGTGTCTAAAATAAGAAAAAAAATATCTGGTACAAATAAAAAATAAAAAAATGGTGATGAAAATTGCGGTATACCGCGCCTTTACGGTATTTGTCAAACGGCTTCCTCAGTCGTGTAGTAAAGCTAGAGGTGCATTTGCAGGTGTGTTGCATTGTAGTAATAACGACCCGAAATTCCGAAGTGCATTATTACGATCACTTCATGATGATGTGTTCTGAAAGTTAAAGAGTATATTAGTTTCAGCACGAGGTGTGGGTTACTTGGCGACGACAGAAAATTCGGTCACAAAAAGAAAAGCGTGTTTCTTTCTCGGAACGTCCTGTAAATAACAGGGTGTAATTGCTACCCTTGCTGCTGTCGCGGAAAGGTAAAGAAATAACAGCCGAACTATTACTTACTGTGTCGCCACAGTGCTGCTAGCGTGCTGTGGAACATTTTCTTGTGGAGTTTTTTTTTCCTGCAACTTAATAAATCCATTTGCCCACTATCAGACGAAAGAATCAATTTCAGTTTTTTCTATGTTAACTCGATTTTTTTAATTCACAAGGAATTTCTTTTTAGCTTTACAAACCTTTGTAAAATAAAAGAATGTTTCCTTTTTATTAGTAAAGTTACCAAAGGATATTTATACGCATGGGCGTACCTAGGGATATTTTTCGGAGGGGTTTTGAACTCTTATCTCGCATAAATGTTTGAATGTCATCTGTGTTTGACGTCTCTAAATGTAATATCAACATATTTTATTAACAATTTGGTTGCTTTTGTAGTATATCGTACCTTTTGTAATGTAAAAAATAATACCTAGATAAGGAAATCCAACATTTCGGAGGGGGTTTGAACCCCCAAAACAACCAACTGGGTACGCTCATGGTAACAATACTTAAGCAATATTTGTAGTCAAACAAAGTCACGGGTTTGTCGGAAATCATATATTTATGTATAATTTATGTGCTCTGGTGTACATTTTGCTGTAATGAAATCAATATTGTAGTTAATTACTCTTACAAAATAAAAAATGTTGAATAATTGGATATGGAGTGGTCTAGTGGTAAAGAGTGCGGTTAACAATCTAAATAAAGTGCGAAGGTTTGATTCTCTGCGAGTCCACGAATGTTATTGACTCAAAATAATTACTTGTAAAAATATTGGTTTTAAGGGTTATTTTCGAAATAACTTAAGTTCATTTTCATTATCAGAATAAGCTAATTTAAATGTTATTTTCTACCATTGCGAGTACAAGTACAAGGCTGCACCTTTTAATATTATAAAAATGTTAGGAATACTTTGTACTTATTCAAGGATAGCCTTTACAGTTTTACAAATAATTTCCGTGTTGACTGGATTTCGAGGGTTTTACGTGTAAAAGTATATTTTTTTTAAAAAGTGTAGTGTTAGGCCAGGCCTCGTGTAACAATTAACTTTACAGTTTTTTTAATGAGCCCCGAAGGTAACCGCTGCTCTTGCGCAAATGTCTTGAAATGTTGTCGGAAGGCAGTGATCGATGGGCTGCAGTTGCGGGGAAACAGGATATCTCTGAGGAAACCGACCCCACACACATTTATTTGGGTTTTCTTATTTCGTACAAATATTTCACCTTAAAAGATTTCATATTTCGAATTTTTCAATCTTGAGCTATGGGTTATTGACAACTTTGATTAATTTGATCGGTAAATTGACGTCATATAACGTAATATTTAGTAAATGTCGAGGATATTCAGCTTTTAGACCTATTGTGACAATTCTGATGAACTTTATATGATCGAAGCTGAAAAATTAATTTTGCCAACATTTTCAGCAAACTATTTTCCCCGCATTATATTTCTGCAGTAAATTCTCTAGCGCTGAAATGTATTACGTTTGATAGCGGCGTTAGAAATCACAGTGAACGAATGCATCCCTTGTGGAAAAATAGCCTATCTGCTCATAGGGTTTCCAAAACTGTTGTCTAGGATTTTTTCCCCCCCATACTGACTTCCAGAATCCTGGAGGTATTAAATAAGAGTAGGTCTGTTTGGATAAATATCGTGATTAGGCCGCTACAAGGATTCTCCCTGTACAGTTTCAATCATGATTCTGATTACGTGATGGGGTGGTAGCCCATCACCAACTTCCAGTCTGGAAGTCCAAAGATGAATGGGGTATGACACGAAATGAGACCCTACATATGGACCAGCCATGGAATGCAAATGCGAGGGAAACAGTACATTGTTGAAAATGTTCGTGAATTTTCGGACAATTTTACGGAGCTGTCTGGTTAATTAACGGAAAAATTATTTTGTATCACAGTTATACATATTTTTGTATAATTTATTAAACATACGTAAAACTGCGAGAAGAAACTAAAAGAATTTCCGTACGAATCATTGTGCCTGCATCCTAAAAAAGTCTCATAAATATGCGAGTTTCCGTAAGTAGAGCTAGTTGCCTTCCATAAATTAACGTAAATGGCTGGAAAAAAATTTTAACACCACTTCTCCGTAAAACAACGAAAATTATTTTCAACATCGCAACCCTATGTTTGTGAGAGTTTTTAGCAACTGTTGTTTAGTACTCCTTAGTAACATACTAAAAAATTCCACTGGCATTCGGCACCACTTGAAATACTGTCGTGTACACCGTTATGAATTTTATCGGAAATATATCGATAATTAACGGAAATAGTGACAGTAAAAATAAAATACAGAAATGTCTATAGTAAATATACACTACGGAATCATACGTAGTATGTCCCTAAGTCTGCTGCGGACATTTGTACGGAAAAAAATCGTAAATGTATGGGTTAGAGAGCTGTAATTATTACGCATATATTTTAATAACATCACCGATAAATCTGCAAATCTGTAGAAATGCAATTGTAGCATTACAAACATGTAAGTATGGCTCAGTTCCATGTGATGAAACGTTTTTATGGAAACTCTGTTGGATTAGTAGGAAATAAGATTCCGTGAATTCACGGAGGTATTCGGAGAAATTTTGACCGGAAATTCCGTAAATCGACGGAGAAAAATTTTCTAGTGTCCCGAGAAAACCCGCCGGCCAACGGCAACGTCCGACACGTTTCCCAACATGTGATAAATGTGGGACGTATCCTCTGGGGATCGAACATGGATTGTCTTGGTGGGAGTACTTAGGGCTAAACTGTGTGCCATGCACTCTGAAAGTGACCGCCGGGGCGGTGTTACAGTGCGCATCCGAGGTCAGGACGAAAAGAATTGCTGAGGGTGATCCAGGTCTTTGTGTGGCGGACAATCTTCTTGCCTGTAAATCACCTATACGAGACAATCAGAGGTGGCACCATCATTTTGTGGCGTAGTATTTAAGCTGATAGGTGTGTTGTACACGCCTATGCCCATTTTAAAGATGCTGCGTTAGGAGGTTATTTTAAACGCACTCCTATTTTGTACATGTTTGTTTCCGAGAAAATAACTGGGCATACATGCGTGTATTAAGATGATGTTCCTAATCAGTGTGTATGTAGAGCAGTTTTCGAGTAAATGCCTGTTCGCCGACGCTCTGCATGTTGTTTAGCGATTCGTTTGCAATTAAATATTTTTGTATTGCGCCTGTTGATATAGTCCATTGGTGGTGTGCTTTACCAAAATCGCTGTGTCCAAATGAATCGCCGCAATTGTTTGTTGGTACTGTGGCGGGCATTTTGAAATTAACAGATTATTCCTCCAGCCCCAACCTCTTTTAGGGGGCTTGGTATACTCAATGCATCCATTGTTCATTCCATATAATGGTAACGTTCCGTTTATTACATTTTAAGTAGGCTACCTATATTCATTCTTCTATGTTGTTTTTAATTGTACGTTGGTTGGTTTCGATTAATGGCAAATAAAACAATTTTGGAACAGTTATACGCAGTGGAATTGTGAGGAATTTATTCACTCAGATAAATTTATTTCAGAGTTTTCTTTTAAACACATTAGGTTAGTAGGGTTTAACGTATCGTCTACAGCTAGGCCATGAGAGATAGGAAAATGGAATTGATCATACAGGAAAAGGGGCATAAATCGGTTATTTCCGATGGAGTACGCGACTGTGTTAGCGATACCTCTGAAAAGACTTTGGAATCCAGCGGAAAAGCGAAGGATGGCCGGACCATTTTTCTAACCCGAGCCCTCTCGAATGCGAGTCCAGTGTTTTGCCACTGCGGTATCTCTCTCAGGTTTTAAACCTGATATTTAAATTTATGTTAGTATCTTTTCAGAAAAAGAAATTAACAATTATTTTTAATTTGACACATACGAAGTCTGTTGCTCTTACATCAGCCATCCACTTGTTGCTGCTTTTGCTTACAATTGTATTGGAGAACTTGAAACTATACCCATGGTGCATCGTATGTTACATAATAAAAAGTAGGTGTTATTTTGGTTTCGTTGATCTTAAATGGATTGCGGAAATCTTAATGTTGAGAAATTTTTGTATCGCAACATACCGTAGGCCACTTAAAATGGTTGGACTATCAACATTTTTTTTCGCTCCTTAAATATTTTAAATTATTAAAGATGTAATTTAAAGAATACAGTACACATTGGAAAAATGTATTTATATTTAAGACCAATTCACCGCCCCCTCCCCCTCCTTAAATGCAGACGTTCGCGTAAAATAAAAATCATATATTATTTTGGTAGTTTTACCATTTCTTGTTACTGTAGCATGCTTTACTGCTGTTTAGAAAGCACGTTGCGAGGAGAATGTTTTGAATTCCCCTTGACCCCACCGGGAGTGCAAGGTGTTTACACGGATGTGGGCCTATCTCTCTGCTCGTGTGCTATTCCGTTTGTGTGTGTCGTGATATTCTGCCCTTTTTCTTGCCTACCTCTCCACTCTCGCTTTTAGCACTTCGTGGTCGAGGGGTTCGTGGAGAAGCGCGTGAATAATTCCTGAGCCTTGCGAAAACAGTTTGCCTAAAGTAGGGAACAGAAGATGGGCAGGCATCCCTCTACTTGTTGAGCTGCTGTTCTTTGCAGGAATCCTTTGTCTTAAGGGAAAGTGCTAGACAATTTTATTTTTATTTTTTTTTTTCAGTTTTTGAGCCATAACCTTTATTCAGATTATATTATCAAAATTTTCTCCTCGACAAAGCATAGGATATATACTCGGTAAACTGCTTATACAGAATCATTGCAAGATTATAATTTTCAAGAATTATCTTGCAATGATTATGCATGGTAAATTAATGAGAGATTCCATTATTATTTATGTCAAGCAGTTTACCAAGAATGTATTCTATGCGTTGTCGAAGAGAAAATTTTGATAATACAATTTGAATAAGTGTAATGGCTAAAAAACCGAAAATACCATAAAATTGTCTAGCACATTTCCTTAAGGTCACTGCCTATCTGGGAGCTCTACCGAGGGAAATAATACTGATGTACATGTTTAAGTATACTCGGCAGGTTCAGTACTACAGTCGAACCTACGTATATGTCACCGTAGACTTATTTAGTTTATTTCGTCGCTGCCCACATTGCTATAGAATCGTTGAGACTAATTTTTCAATGCATTGCAAACTATATGAACACCTGCGTATTTTCATGCCACCACGGATATACATGCTCATAATTTTCTTCTCGCATTTTCAGCCTGCTTTCCTTCAGGAACGATAGACTTACGAGATCACGTATCTGTTGGTATGTCCCCCCACTAATAACTTTTTATACAGTACTCGGTACTCAACGAAGTTATGACAGAATGTTATACGATGACGCTATATTTTTAACGGTAGTACTCGAAGTATTAATCCTTATGTAATAATAAATCTTGCATCGTGAATCGGATCGTAATGCCAGCTATTGTGCGTACAGATTCCTCACAAATAGCATGTATGGTGTATTGTAATTTTCCGTAAAGGTTATGTAAGTGGATTTTGTCTGTGTTTTCAGACAAATTGTTACGTTTTATCAATGCAAACACTCGTGTTCGTAATACTAAATAAACAATTGAGCAAAGTACTCCATTTTAACGACTACATGATGTAAAACCGACAGCGCCCACTGTGACTGAAGCGTGAAAAATGTAGTGTACATTAGTATATAGCCACATATTGTAACTGTTTAGTGAAAACATTGCCCGTCGTTTATCAGAAGTTTATACGTTCAACGTGTTGTAAGGTTACTTACCTGTAAGGCGAGTCGATTTCTGTTACCAGATTACTTGAAAACGGTTCACATGTGCGTGTTCGGACAAGAGGGCCTAGCTTGTAACCGATGTAACCGAAGTCTCAATACTCAGAAAAACCTCTTCAACCGTTTGACGTTCCAGATTAAACGAAAATTGTATGCAATACAAAGAAGGCCACTCAGTTTTTTTTATTTATTTATTTATTTTTATAATTGCGGAACGTTTAAACGAGCATTTGCTGTAGGATTACAGATCTCGATAACGTAATACTATTTTCTGTGTTTTGTCCTTCTATCTCGCATGGTTTCCTATTATTCAGAAAACACTGTTTAAAATTTTAATTTTCAGGCGCTAATTACTCTCTTAATAATCCATTTGTGTGCTAAGAGTAGTACATGTTTTCTTCTTAAGTTTTCATCACGAACAACCTGCCGGAGTTTGTCGGTGTTTCTCTGACTCACCCTGAATATATAAAGTGTGAAGTCTACGCCGGTCGCCAAATGGCGTATAGAGCTTCTGTTGTTGTCTGGAACACAGCAAAAGTGGGGTAAGTCAACGTCATTTTAACTTGGAAAATTACGTGGTAATATGTATGTTACCCGGGTTAAGTGGGTAGTTTCCTAGATATATTGATTTTATGTTTTATCTCCTTGTACCTAATTTTTATGAACTAAATTAGAAATTCACAGCCTATCATGACATGCGTTAATACATGACAATGTTTTAAAGTGGCATCCATATTTTCTGGTAGGAGACTGAAAACAATAAGTTCATCGCTAATAACGATATCATAACAACTGCAATGGTCGATGAAAAAACTCCGGTCTTAAAATAACTGTTAGATTTTCTCTACGATGAACATTTTTTTTACTAAATAATAATATGAATATTAAGCTACCTAAAACTTAACAAAATTCAAAAAAATTAAGGAAATACCCGCCTTAACTTTACTTTCGTTACTAGTTAATAATGACTGGATAATAGTTTGCTATTTGCTTAGTAATTGGATGCAGAACCGTGAGTTAGATATCGTTAGCGCAATCCGATATTGGAAATAGACGCTTAGAGCTTGACTTCCAGTGTGTTGTTGATTTAGTTTTGTCTCCAATTATGTACACATATTGGCCTCTGTTGGATGAATATGCGAGTAATTGATTGCTATTAGCAAGGATTGGTTGGAACGTAAAGGAAGGGGTGGGATTAGAATTCTAGTGAGCATAACGAGATTCCGTCAGGTCGTCACTGGCAATGGGATCTTCTAATTGTAGATAAACACGTTCATTACCCGATACGTAGTTTAAGCCAATTACAACCTGTCGCTGTCGTTTGTACGCCTAGTCATATGTAATGTCTGTTCGGAACGGCCCTCGACTTGCACATTCGGAGACGACAGTAGCACTGACACTGTCAGTTACGTGGCTTATTATTGTTCTTGGGTCCATCGTATTGTCCAGGAGGGTGACACTAGATAGGGGCTAACATTTATTATTTTTAGTGAGTCCCAGTATCAGTGCCAACCTTAAACATTTACTACTAGATCAACTTGGTTTATTTGACAATATAATTTTATCTCGTAATTCATTACAATTCTTCGTCTCAAACAGTAAGTTGTTATATTAAAGTTCAAACCGTAATTTCAAAATTTAAAAATTATTTAAAATCGCATATTAGTTTACGAATGTTATGAGATACACATGAAAAGTTAGGTTGGTCAGAATGGGCAGCGTGGCTTGGCTTGGCTGAAGATTAACGAACGCCGTGTTTTTTTTGTTTAATTTTATAATGCGAAATATGTGTGTGTTTGTGTATATTGTGTTTTTAAACAGCTTAGGCAAGTTACAAAACGTTGTGATAAGAGTGTTCAGTTCAGTTTAAGGTATCGTTCACGCTTATTTATTTCCACGTGTGTTGTACTTTGTACTCGTTGATAAGAACTTGTAATTACGATTGTGGTTAGTTACGAAATACTTTATTGTGTGTACGGTGTGATAAGTAACCGTAACTGGCTTTTGATGTGAACGAGTGTTATTAGACGATTATTGAAATACTTTTATTACAACTTTGTAACCTTTTCCTGCGTAGTTTACAAACAGTGGATTAATACACCACACTGTTCCACAGTGTTTTACAAGTCTTCCTTTCGTCAGTCGGGCAAAAATGTAATAAAATTAAGTCCAAAATAAAAAATTACAATAAAAAAATGATATTTTTTTGCGATGAAGTTTATAAAATAGTACGTTATTATATGTTGATGTCACCCTGCGAAATATTAATATTTTAATAAGCACTAAAATTTGTTTAGCGTGCGTGGTTGGTACTGTTATGGGACTAGTCACCCCCACCACTCTAAATTCGACAATCAAATAAGAAAGTTGCTGCACTGTAAAAAAATGTTAGTAGTAATGTTACTCATCATATGTATGGTAATATTCCCCAACCTTGAGAGGGAAATCTGATTTCCGAATATGTGGAAATTTCCGCAAGGTAGTGTATTCTCCACACAAACCACTCGGAAGTTTCGCTCGTGCGTTATGTCAAATTGTTCTAGATGGCTTGCGCCAATATGTAATGAAAAAGTACATTACCAGTTGAGTAACTTTCCTTGACACGTGTTGAGTAATTTTCCCTCACTTGTAGAGGTTATTAGCTTCCATTACATGTAGAGTATATTTACCTCAACTTTTTTTTACAGTGATGTTCTCACCGAGCCTGACTCTACGTTTGTAACAATTTTCAACCACTTGTGTACAAGACATCTGCCGACAACACCACAGAGTACGTAAGGGAGACAGAGACGTCACTTCCATGTTACGCGTCTAGATGTTGACCGACCACTGCTACATCCTACGGCGACCACGTAGTAGAACGACGGCGACTCGTCAAGAAAGTAGGCGTGTTTTTTTTCTTTTTCGGTAAAGAGTAACTTTGTATGAAGAAATGGACGTGAACTAGCTGCTTTATTACTTACTTCAGCCCCGAAGTTCACAAATTATGGCACACGATGGCTACCTGTACTAATTGGTTCATCCGAAAGTAAAGGTCGTAGGGCAAAATAATTTTCGGATGATTATTTTATTTACTTGTCTAATTCCTTAGGGGTTATTTCATGTTCTATTTTTTATTTGGATGTGTTGTAGCCAAACGAGGCTGGTTTTTTCAATTTTTCAGAAGTTCATCGAACTCTTAGGCCTACATATTTAGTAACTCATGCCGTATTCATATTTTACAGTTGCCGCCATTTTAAAATTTCTTGTTCGCATCATATATCTAAACGCTAAATATCCGACCTTCATCAGACTTGGTACAGCGACTTGAGTTTTATGTATTTTATTCATGCTGTATTGAGTTGTTCTTAAAAGTGGTGGCTTTTTGAAATTTTTTGTCCTAACAAAAAATATGAGGAATAATTTTGTAAAATTTTTACCAGTCTCGATACACATTCAGTTAGGTAACGCAGCTTTAATTTTGTTTGTTCGTGTTGTGTTTAGTAATTCACGTCCCACGGTTTTGAAAATTTGATTATATGAGTACATTAATTTTTAATACTGTGTGTGTGTTTCAAGAAGTACTGCACCGTGTGTACGCAAGTTTCATTTTTATGGATTCTTATAATTCAAACTTATGTTTAACTCTTCTTGATTGCTATAGGTCCCCTCGCTATTAGATAGCATGAGAATAATTTAAGATAATATTTCATATTTCTAGATGTACGTGACCGCTTTAATTGTTATGGCTATAGTTTGTACCCACGTTAAGGACATTTGGCTACAGTGTAAATCTAGTTGCCGCGCTAGATTGAGCTGACTGGCCGCCTTTATTATATTGCATGCCAGTCAAGTTTCACGTACCATAATCGAGAAATGTTACTATTGGGTTTGCAAAGTATTTTGTATTGTGACGAACAAGAAAATGTCGCCTCTTCCATCAACTGGTGGAAATAATAATAATAATAATAATAATAATAATAATAATAATAATAATAATAATAATGTTACTATGGTAATATATATTATCGTTGCGAAGTTAGGCTATACGGCGTAATATAACCACTGCAGCACCGGGCTATTACAAATTATGATTGTCTAATTGAAAAGTATACTACTAAAGAGATTAGGCATTAAAAACAAAGGAAAGTTAAAATTCGATGGTGAAATAACAAAATACATGAACAATACAAAAGAAGTATGGTAATCACACGCATACACATGCACATAAATACAAGCACTCATGAATACTCCTCGCAGCTAGAGGCGTGGGGAAATGTTAGAACTTCGTAGCAGAGAGTTGGCAATAATATACGTAATAATTTTTTTTAAATCGATTGTAAATGTCGCTGTTTACTTAATATAGTTCTGTGTCCGAGTAAAAACTGGCAAGTGGCGACTAGCACGTATGAACTAAAATGTGTACATTTATAATTATTACACTCACCCACTGCCTGTATTATTCATATAATTTCAAAAGTTCAATAGTTATAACTTTACAAGAGTTCTTTCAATAATAATTTTTTTTCCTGCGAGGACAAATTGACGTGTTTTCTTAATTATTGAAGGTATTTTACTATAAAAGTTGGTTTTATGTTACGGTTATATGAATAAAAAGTTTACATTTTACACAACATGAACGTCTGTTCTTTTACACGGGAATCACATGATCAAAAATCACACCCGCGTAAATTTGAGTCTGCAAATACAACTCAGTTTATCACTGATAATCAACGACGCGTAGTCCAGTGTTGACATTGTGCCTTCAATGGTAAAGAAAACAGGAGAAATTGAACACCGAACGGAAATAATCTCTTCAAATGCTACAGAAAATAGCACTACCAGGTCGATTCAGGCATCAGCTAGGAAATTATGACTACTATGTTTCGCCCATGTTTGAATTAACTTCCATTGTGTTTCAATATGCCAGAAGCAAAAACCCACAGTAATTGTATGGTCATTTTATGCTCGTTAAAAAAAAAAAATAATAATAATATATATATATATAGCGTGCAGTTGTTTATAGATACGAGTATAGTAAATATTTTCCTTCCTTGAAACGAGGTTATCGTGTGTTCACTAGTGCTGCGTAAGCGGCATCCTTTATAGAGCATTTAGTTTATCGGTAAAAATTTATCAATTTTTATCTAAAGACGCAATTTTTAAACTTCTTTGTTGTAAACTCCTGAAACGTATTCCATGCACCAGCCAGAAGGAGCTATTGAATACAGAATGTTTTGTCTTCCCTAAACACATGATATACCGGAAATTTTTTTCCGTGGAATCCTTTCAATTCTGTTCTTTTTGTTACGGATTTTTTGTTAATCTGTTGACAGCTTGGCAGCCAAGTGGTAAAAACGTTTTGATTTTTCAATAAATTCTGTTAGTTCTTGCAGTAAGCTCTTGCAGTAACAGCAGATTCGACAATCGGTTGCGTAGTGTCCTTCAACATAGAATGTTCTTGACGTTCTTGTTTCAGAATAATCGTAGCATGGTGTTGAAAACTTACCAACACGGACTTTTCTGCAAATGTTTCTGTTTTTAACGAATTTCTGATTTGATTGTGATTTGTCATTCCGTCTATTCGTTAATGCCAATATGTTCCTTGCCCTTTATGCATGTCGTTGAGTTTTGTTGCTGTACGGTACAATTGTCAATGTCATGCTAACTAAATGGCTGCAAATCGGGTTACTTTTGTCAAACAAACACGAGCTATCGCAGTTCAGTGTTAGGTTCGCGGTAACTTAAACAAATTATAGTGCCGTGTTCTCATTGGTGTGGTAACAACTTATGCATTTGCAAGAAAAATACGTGGTGGCTTGTACACAGTAAGATTAACTGGGATATATTCTTGGACGGTCGCGAGTTGGAAAAAGGAGGAGGAGAAGTAAGGGAATATTGTGCAGTTTTCATCAACATTAAATATTGTGGAAAAATGTAGCTGTGAAAATCCTCGAAATCGAGTTCGCAACTTCTAGGAACGGTGCATTAAACGGCCTCCCTGGATAGGCTAGGTCTTCCTGTGAGAGGCAGGGGCGGTAAAGTTGCCACTAAGTGACATACGTAATACATTATCGCCTCTCCGCGCAAGCTACTCAGACGGCGTGCAGGGCTTTACTGTTATCCTTTTTCCACATTTTATTTGTGCACTGAGAAAAATGGATTGTTACGACAAACAATTAAGTAAGGTTGTTATTAATTTTGTTGCAACAATTAAATTACTATTATGTAACGTTAAAGTTACTACTGGAATTTATTTGCTTCGACGGTAAAATTTTGTTGGCATAATTTATTTGAAACAAACTTATATTTGGTTCGTTATACTAATTTTTTCGTTAGATGTTATGCTTAGCAATACGTGCATTGAGTTTACCCAAAATATTTGTTAAAAATACGAAAGCTAGTTTGCTTATACTATTTTATTTATTTGCTTTTACTATCATATTTACTTAATCAACAGTGTTTGACATACTAATATAGATTTGGTAAATTTAACCATGGCAGATATTAAAACAAACAAACGATTTGGTTAAAAGTGACGAAATATGTCCGTTCGGGAAGCCGTTCTTGTAATTACAGTTATTTAGTACGCACGTGTTAGCTGTTACGCACAAGTTGGTTTGGGAAACTTGTCTCACTTTTTTTAAGTATAGGTATTTACTACATTTGTAGAGTAATAATTTTTGTGCTCGTTTGTATATTTACGTTAGATTAATGACTGAAGATAACTATAACGGTTCATTTTGCCAAGTGCACACGAGTATTGAATCACGAGTTTATCGGAATTACATGCCATAGGTATGTAAATATAAAAATGAAAATATACGTTAGTAGGTTGTAATTGTGTAGGTTGTGGGATCGAATCCGTGTGCATCCTTATATATATATATATATATATATTATATATACACGTAAATATATTTGTATAAATATAAGTTGCAAATATATGTTTGATTTAACTATAAGTATATGTTTGATTGAACAATAAATGTATGGCGTCATCACCCACCTCATTTGGTTAAAATTACAAACATATCGAAGTAATTTGGTTGTAAGAAACCATACATTTTTTTGCAAGTATTGAAACGTACCATGTGGTTGATTGAAACAAATTTTGCTTGATTTTACAATATTTTTTCTCAGTGTGGACAGAATCTTTTAAAGTCTAAGGCTTGTTTCTATAGTTGTATTTTTCCATACACGGCAGTCTGGAAAACCCATTTTTGGCCATTTTGAGTGGCCCGGTAATGATGTTTCTAATTAACATGCCGAATTTTTAAAGCTTGCCTACATAGTTTGAAGTGTGTGTTCTTTTCGTAGATTTACAAATATATTTTGAGTTAAATAGTTTCTTAAAAAAATAACTGTAACTCGCTGCAGCGCGTTTGAAGCGCAGGTAGGGAGGCCACTTAAACATATTCGTAAGGTGGTCTGTTTTGTTTCTTCTCCCTCCTTGTAAGATGTGTGTAGTCTATGTTGTGCACTTTTAATTTTCGTACATTATTAATATTTCGGTTATAAGTTGTTGACATAGGTGTAAAGGACTTTTAAACCGAAAATCATTATGCCTGTATTTATTCCTTGGTTGTTTTCACTGAATTCATGTCGCCACCAGACGTAGTATTCATTTACACTTCTGCTCGCTGGACAGTCTCAAGTATCGGCTGTGTCGCCAACAGGGGTGCCCATTCCCTCCAAGACCCAATCCGCAACTACCCCCCCCCCCTCCAAGAAAAAAATTCTAAATGCGCAACTTGCGCAATGAAATCCCCTTGTGGGCACCCCTGGTCACGAAGCTTGTACCGGACATGACTCCTGTTGAGAACTTGTAAAGTACCTGCACTCTCTTCATCTCCATGCTCTGTATCCCGAGAGTACGGCGGTATCTGCGAAGTCAAGGAGCTGAATCTGAATGCAGCCGCAGCCAACGATCCGTGAAGAGGCACGGGAGATTGCCTTACAGTAAATGTCCAGTGATAGGGAGGTTATAGCGTCGACAGTACAGTCAGCTTGAAGGCTAGCAGGTAAAGGCTATGCCCGGTAGTTTTACAGTGACTTGGAAAATATAAATTTTAGAGCAACATAATTTCCCTATCGAATATTCCGTACATTGTTTTGTCGCAAATGTATCATAATATCTAGTTTCTTTTTTGGTAGAAGTAAACCTCGTAGTTTTTCAGATTTTTGCACCCAAAGTATCACCAATTTTGTTACGGAAATAAGCCAAAATCAAACGAAGTATTTTTCTTGCATACGAATTGTGCATTATTTTGCAAAACGCCTGCGCAGAATTGTGCATACTACTGTGCTTAGTCTTGAATTTTTTTCAAAGCAATTCTTTGAAAAGTTAGATATTTTTGCACCAGTATAAAGAAAACTACCCAGCATGGCCTTTGCAAGCCGCTCGTATGAACAGGCATACTAATTACCAAGGAGCTATAAGTTATCATTGTGTGATAAAGAGTTGAAAATAATTTAAAAAAATTGAATTATTGGTGACGTTTAAAAACTCATTTGTCGTGCAGCAGTCTAATGTAATTTTATTCCGTAGGAGTTTAGATCAAAGAAAGCCTACGACCTCGTAATTTTAGGAAATTGAAATCTTGGACCCAAGCAAGCCGTTTGCCAATTACCCAGCCCGCTTATACGCCTTTTCTTGACAGGACTTTTTTTTTTAAACGTGAAATTGGCGTATGGTATCAAACCCGCCCTTTTATCTCTGGGGAAGAAATCTGCAGCTTCAGCAGGGTGTTCGTCTGGGGAAGTTTCATGTTCCCTCTTCATTTTCGCTGCCGTCGTAAACCATTAGCCTCGGCGCAGCAATAAAGTGCCTGGGGAATATTCGCAGAGGCTCCTTCAGATCTCATCTTCGAGATCTCGGATCTCCGGCCTGAACACTGAACAATCCCGCCTGAGCCTGAAGTAGCGGTTTCGACGGCGTCCCGGCTCAGTCTCCTCCCTCTAGTTTTTTTTTATTACAAATGTCGGCACTAAAAAAAAAATAAACGTCTCAATAGTTCTCCTGGTCCTTTCACGTGATAAATGCAAATGAATAAAACTGCGCTGGATCCCGGGGCTATAAAAGTGTAATGTAGCGTGCAGGGAATATTTGTGTGCGTCTGAGAGTCGCGTCGACTGTACTATCTTGACGGCGTGGAACGATTCTCCTGCCGAAGGATTCTGGGTGACATTTCTAGTTATCCTATCTCAAAGGAAGTGATTCGGAAATGTTGAATGGGGGGACCTAATGGGACCTGCCGACCCTGTTTTTGTCGATTAGTTCAGAGCTCGGTTTTGATGGGGAAGGGCGTGGATCCTATTTCTCATTCTTTGCCGCAGCCGCTATTAAGAAGAGAGTTATAGTTTATGGCCCTAAATTACGTCAATTTATCTGTTAAATCGCGTGGCTGTTAACCTTAGACCAAACGTTCAAAGAAAAGTGTTTTGTGTGGTCGCATTTTTTTATATTGCGGTAATGAGATTAATTTATAGAAATTAAAATATCCAAAGCAAAATGTTATGTAGAGTATCCGTATTGTAATTTTAGATAAACTGCGCATAAAAGTTTATGTTCGAGCGTGCATTTCTGTGCCTATGTAGAAACACGTGCATACATAACCAGTCAAAATGAAACTCATTCACCGTAATAACAGTGTATATAAATTGAACATAAATATGGACACTTACACATTATGTTCTCACCACGCATGTTGAAGGGCACGATAAAATGAAAGTCGTCAAATTGTTGAGGAATAGGTATTAGGATTTTATAAACACTTCACGTTTGTGTTTCATTGCAAACTTTTTTTTTCTTAGATTGTTGTGAAGTACACGCAAATTCCAAGTGTCATTACGTGACGTGAAAGAGGGTAATATTGGAAAGAAGTTAACTGATGATTTTTCATTGTCAGAATGGAAAACCCTTCCAGGAAGTCAATACAATTGTGAACAGAAGTCGTGTGCCTGTACATTGTGCAGTAAATATTACATAGTAAGTAAATTACGTATTAAAAATAAAACATGCACAAGAGAAAAATTGTAAACTTTAGGGAGGAACATTTGATTGTTAGAAAATTTAAGAAAAACCCTTAGAATAGTGCACCGGAACTAGCTTTGATGGCTAAATATCACACAAACGAGAACACATCCTGATACTATTTAATTTATCCTGAGAAAATAGAAGAAACAGGTATTGCAGAATACCTACGAGCAAACAATTTACTAGCAAAATTAATAGAAAAATATGGAAATCTATTTCAATTTATGGGCGACAGTTAATTTTGCAGATGGTAGCAAGTGCAATCATTTCGGATCAGTTTGAAAGCCTGCTGTCTGGAAGACATCAAACGAAATTTTACTTAACAATTTACGTCCAAGTGTTTAACATGGTAGCCTAGAGGTAGTGTATCTGTCAGGGGGTACATGTTGGCTAGTGGACCAGATAAGTTTACTTTAATTGTTTGATCAGTGAATCAACACATATATAAGTACACTGAGAGAACATTTACTACATAGTTATTAAAATATTGGTGGTATATTTGATTGAAGTAAGTATTACCAAGGTAAGGACCTGGAGGATAACGTTGCTGCTGTGTAACCGTCCAAAATTACTCAAAGACAATTCCGTCCACAAGCCTTAAATATAATCGAAGACCAATGTCATTATTTGGAAGTAGGCACAAGAGCACATCAATTTCGAACAACTATAATCTGAGAAAAACGTCACTTACATAATAATAACGACGGAAGAGGTTCTGTTGCATTCACTGGGTACGACAGGCTTGACCACCACGTTGTACAAAGTTGCGGGAAGGTGGGTGGGGCGGGGGGATTAAATTGATGATGAAACTGTAAAAACCATTTTTGGCTGAGGAAAAATCCATTACAGTTATCGTGTTGTATGCATGTAAACTAAACTGAATTGATGAGTTTAATTCAGTGTTATAATTTTAATGTACACATTTTGCTTAGCTATAAAAATAAACTTTTAATTTACCAAAGTTAAACTAATACAACGTTAGAAGTGACTATAGTTTAATTCATTATTTAACTTGTCTTAAAGTAATATTGACAAAATCAACATTTATGAGGGGGAGGCAGGTGGCGGAAGACAACCTTACCTACCTACCTTACGCCTAGATCCAGCACTGGCACCGGGCAGTGTTGAAATGCAGGATCTCTCCCGCAGCAGCAAACCTCGTTAAACTGATAACAGCTGGGTGGTTGTCTAGGCTCGACGTAGCGTCAAGCGAGGCCGGAGCTGTCCTCGCCGCCGGCAATGCTTAGCAGCGAGCATGCCTCGCGAGCTGCCGCCATGATGCCCCTTTTCCTCTTTAATTTCCTGCGGCTCGTTTTCAGCCGTCGCTTTTCCCTCCTCGCCCCAGATACTACCCCGCCCATTGTTCTGCCGGCACACGCCTAAATCAAACCTGTCCTCTGGATGTCTGCCATCGTGCAGGCTCTGCAGGAAACTAACCCGCCCCTCTTGTGTCGTGCCGCAGGAAAATTTCACGAGCGTCAACTGGAAAGCTTGCGGCATGTTGCGTCACTTTCAGTTTGGTTACTCTTGAATCTCTTTGTTGTGAAAGGGCATCATTCACAGGAGGCAAACGTCAGGAAACCAGTGACATTCCCTTTCAACACGCATCCTACATTTTGTGTGCTTCTGTCAATACAAATCACTGACGTCATTCCTACACCAATCGTTAGTTTTAGGTCTGAGAACAAGGGAGACATGAAAGTGTGTGAATCGTTGAAATATTGACTGATGCCTCTTCCAAAAGATAGCTATTCAATTGCGTTCCAGAGCCTAATGTTCTAACACACACTCTGGTTAGCTCAAGACAGTTTTCGCAGATTCATTGAATGCGTTAACTTTTCTGGTATGGTATGTGTGGACCCAGTGTTGAAATATCATGATTCGGCACCCGAGTGTGGTACCACGTTTAGTTTTTCATCTGTTGGACTGTACAATGTGTTAGAAGTATAGGATAGGTCATGTAAGGTATTTATACAATCAGATATACCAACTTTATTTGTATTTACAATTTAAAAAGTCATAATTTTATATGATACAAATTTTCAAGTTGCGTATAAATATAAGACCTGTACAAGCCCAAGCATATACGTACACACATGTACACACATAAATATATACATTAGAAAATACATATACATACTAATATTATCGTGTCCTTTTTTTAGCCTCAATGCATTTTACAAAAGCGATATAAAATAGTTATTTTAAAATCCCGCAAACAGATTTTTTACACGGCAAATATGATAAAATAGAATACATATAATTCAAGCATAACAACATGTATACACACATCTGCATTCGTATGCACATACATGCGTGCATACATTAATATATACACTATAAAATACGCATTCATACTAAAAAAATTTTTTTACTACCCCAATTCATTTTGCGAAATAGGCCTAAGTATAAAATAATAGAAATTCTGAAGTACCAAAACCAGATTTTTATAGCCTACACAACAAGTAAGGCTGAGATAGAATATACTTACATGATTCGAGCATAAACTGACTTATGCACATATATACTTAATATTAATCACTATTAGTTACAGTAATGCCAGCAACACGTGACGCCATCTGTTTTGAAATTTAAATACGCTCTGTGGTAGAATACAGGAGGTGTGCATTTGGAAGGCTAAGTATAGAGTTACAGGTAAATAATTATAAACATTTATTGTTGTAGTCTTGTCCATGTCGACGCACTACACTTTGAACTGTGTAATTTCCCGTGATGTCGACCAGCGGGCAGTCTCAATTCTCTAGGTTTGTATTCTCTTTCATAAGTGTTCATATTTTGCCCATTTACTTTTAGCAGCCAGCTAACAAAGTTCAGTATGCTAGCCAATAGAATGAAGCATGTAAGTGTTCATTACAACATATTTAAATTTTAAAACAAGCTATGATAAATTCTAACTGTGCGACTCTTCCCGCCCCATCCCTTCCTGTCTTACCCTTGCCACCTGTCTGATACCATCATTACACCGTAACGTTTGTTGAGATCTCGACAAAATACTTACAGCAAGTAACATTGCAAAGTTGTTTGATAAAGCTGATTTAGTTGATCGTAAATCTGAAATACGAATTTAGTTCGATGTGAATACGAAAACTGTTTTTATTGAGGTTCTTAGATGAAAATAAGTTTAAACGCTTGCAAGGAAAAAATTGCCCTAACCTGGGATATTATAACCCAGATACTTGCTGTTAGATGGTAACCCGTCGAACCACGGTAGTGTTCCGAATAAGCAGGAACTTGAAACCACGAGGGTTGTTTATTTAAGTATGCAGTTCTACCTTGTTGTTTAATATGCCTGTATAACACTTCTTGCGACATTCGTTCACGCCCGTGCAAAAGTGTGTGTAGGGTTACGTACGAGTGGCTATGTTGCTTAGCTATCTGCCCGATGTGGCAGTTGCGATGTGATGTTAGTCGAACTCGCTTATAACGAAGTCTCACGACATGTTAAGGGCGTTCAGTTGAGGAAAAGTTATACTTTTATATTTTATACGAAATAGTGTTAGTTTTGCAGACGTTACTTGGGGGTACATTTGCGTCTTACAAAATATATTTCGTCCAGTTTTCCCATAAGCTCACTTAAAGTGAAAATTTGCATGTTTTTAATTCTTATCCACCGCGAGAACCAATATACATGAAATAATTAACGTTGAAACTATATTCCACGGAATACGACTTGAAGTATGTAAAAACTATTACAAAATCTATTTTTTAATGTTTAAAAAATTGCTAAATATATTTTTAAAAAATTACAGCTTTAATAAATACAAAATATTTTCTAATACGTCAAGCAGTAGCTCGTGACATGAAATTTTAATGTAAATTAATTCGTTTAATTATGTTTATTGATTTTTGCTGTGTTCATAAAGTAAAATCATTGAAATGTTAACCGAAATGCATTACCGGAAAACAGGCATGGTTATTTTTTTGTAAAATAAAAATGAATTCTTAAGTAACGTGAACAAAAAACAGTTTAGGAAAAATACAAAATTATGATTTTTTCCCCATTTAGCGCATTTAAGAGTGTGTAGTAGAAAAAAAATTAACGCTGAAAACTCCAATTGAAATCTACTCGTTTTGAATGTCAATACGGTTAAAGTACAGAACAACAAATAATTTGTGTGTATGGATGTGTGTGTGTGTGTGTATGTATATATATATATATATATATATATATATATATATATATATATATATATATATATATATATATATCGAATTAATAACATGATGTATATTATATGTAAAATATATTATACAATATATTAATATTAATCGTTAATTTGACCTCACGCCTTGTTCACATCATTTACGTCATTTAGGCGTACCCTTGGCAATTTTAAGTTATCCTATACTCTACTGAACTGAAAACTCATCATAAGATATTGATTAGGTATCAAGTTATTGTTTAATTTTCAGGTTAATTACCTATACATCATGCAACCTTTTACACAAGCTTGCAGTGTTTGTATGACATTACAGCTGCTGTTGCGACGACTATGAAAACTTTCCAACTTTTAGTAAGTTCTATAGAAATTAGTATAAAATGAAACGTGCTGCTGGGGAAAAAAATTTGGACATGTCAGTTACTTGTCGCTCGAATTGTTTGTTCGCTCCTAGAATGTGCACCGAATAAGAACAGAATTCGCGTCCCTTCCAGCTTCTACGTGCCACTTCTTCTAACTTGGGTATGTCCATCTGGATGGCAGCTCTTTTTCTCTTCAACAAACTTAACTTAACGAGAACTAACATAAGAATTTTGGGTCCGACCAGACTGCACCGGCTGCGACACTCGGTGCCTTTTAGACTGGAATTTTATGCACGGGTAGCTAGGGATCGCTGTTGTCTGAAAAGTGACTTATTTTCTTGCTTTTCCAATCGCTAGATTCTGGGAACTCCTAGTCTTGTCGGTTCGGAGTATGAAGACCACATTTGTGTCCTTCAACAGCTGAAGCCATTTTCTGGGGTACTTGATAAGATTTTCGCCATCAACAGTCATTTAGACGAAAAAACTTCTGGAAATTCGTAAATGAGAGCACAGAATTAGGCCTAGCTGTGGCTCACGTGTATGGAAATAAGCTTAATTTAAGATTAGGTGATTCTACGCATAAATAGTTAATCGGCTCGCGTTACATGATGTAGGCCATTTTTGGCTGCCTTGTGTTCCGATATTTTACATTATAGTATCAGCTTATATATTTTAGATGCGATTTTTCTCTCATGCCTAGTACAAAAATTGTTCTCGATTTTAGTGATGTTTATCGAGACATTCTATTTTGATACTATTGTGTTTTCTGTTTTCAGATACCAGTTCCCAATTACTATAAAATATTTTACAAAACATAATTAATCATAGGATTGTTTTGCATTTGTTCTTTTACTTGTGTTTGAGTTAGTATGACTGGTTCACATTCTATATTACACACATATTTTGTATAGCTGCATATACGTAACTATTTTTGTCTGTAAAAATTGGCAGTTTAGTTTTAATTGTTGTTTCTTAAAATCCCCGATTTCTTCCAATATACTAAAGATAAGAACTGAAAATATCACCCAGTAGACGGCCCACAAATTTTTGCCTGATCTGAGACTTTAAACCAGACTCAGTATCCAGCATTCTGTAAACAGTTTCATCAAAACACTTCTCTCCAGGGCTATGCTTATTTTCTGCTCTAGCTCTATGCTTACGAAGTTTACAGCCACAACGTTGAAATGGATACTCAGCATTAAATTAAAGTGTTTCTTAATGTAGAAGTTCCTTCACGCAAGATACACATAATATACATAACATTATCTTATAGAAACACTGCCATATTGAGAAACACGATATAGAATTCAACGTTAAAATTTACGTTTAGTTAAACGTGAGTGCAGTATGTAACATTTTTCTAAAGTACAATTTTGAGGTGGCATTCCTAAATAAATTTCACTTGCAATACTTTTAATTTAGAAGTGTTATCTTAAAATTGATTCACTTTGAGAATATAGCACCAATTCCCCATTTAAAATTGAGTGGTACGTAAATAAATGCTGAGACGTTTATTAAAATGTGTAAAAAACTTAAACTCAATATCAAATTGAAAAAAAAAATCCTATAATATAGTTTTTATTAGTTTCGTGAGAAAATATGTTGCAAGTGTAATTAGGTTTCTGGTGAACTGCTTATGGGGTCGTAATTTTACAACTTTGATCATGGTGCAAGAGACGCTAAATAATTAAATCACACTGAAAAAAAACCATTTGCTCAAAACAATGGCTAAAGCAAGTTTCTAGGATTTTTTGTCTTATGTTGACGTCCAAGTGCTTGTGAATTTCAATACTATATTCTCAACAGTAATTTATGGTAAACTGCGCTTGAAACGTGTAGCAGCGACTTACGATTAGCCTGTAATTTTTTTGATGGAACTACTTTACGAGTATTACATTTGTACATCTACAAATACAACACACACTTTAAACCGTGACTCTATACGTTAATAGAACATGGTATTCTGTCCCCCAAATTGGCTAAAACCGGCTTTTCAGACTGCCGTATGTGAAAAATACCAATTAAATCGGAAAGGTACACAAGGCAGAAATATCCATTGGACTTCTAAACCATGCTTCCCACAAATAAAATGATAACAGTCACCGCTTAGTCCCATAAGGTAAAGAAAGAAAGTATGAGCATTGCACGCCAGACGAAGGGCATTAGCGTAGAGGCACACGCAAACGCAGCTCTCTCTCTCTCTCTCTCTCTCTCTCTATATATATATATATATATATATATATATATATAAATATATATATATATACACACACACACACACGCACACACACACAGGGTGGGGTTGAATTCGACCGGCAAACTTCGGGAGGTGATTCCTTATGAAAAAACAAGTAGAAAAATACGGGACACATTGTACCTAAAACTAATTTTTAAGGGTACATGAGTCCTTAAACATGGACATTTTGTAAAGTGTATTTTTGGAAAGTAATGGAAATGAAGAAGTATTTAATGTTAACAAGTTAAGCATTGTTTTATACCACCGGGACTTCGAAATACACAGTAGAAGAACTTCAGTGCCTTGCACCCTAATAAAAACACTTTGGCGGCTACCCGTTTATTACACGCCACTTTTCTACCATCAGGAATTACGGACATTTAATGCTGTTTTCTACTAGAGATGAACGTCACAAGTAAAAAAGGTAGCTTTGTTGTGAATGCGTAGGACCAACTGTTTTCGTGTAAAATTTGTAACAAGTGTGGGTTGCCGTACGACAGTTCCTAGTATGTAGGCAATGCTGCATACACGAGGGTTTGGCAGGCTGCTGTACCCAATGCTATGACTATGAGGGATGGGAGGGAAATGTGGCCTAACATCTCATCGACAGCTAAAAGATCATTAGAGACGGTAACACAAAGAACTGAACTATGTCAGAGAACCGGGAAAGGAATTGTCCATGACCTATGTCAAGTGATCCATCCCATCATTCGCCTGGAGTGATTTCGGGAAACCATGGGAAACAAAAACAATGATGGGCGGGGTCGGGAATCGAACCCGTTGTCTCCCTAATACGTGTGTAGCGTGATGAGCTTGTACCACCTAGCTCGGTGACAATAATAACAAGCGTCGTATGCAGAGATGCGTGGGACATCAGTCGCCATATTGGATTTTTATTTTTTTTTTTATTCTGAGAAGAATTTGCTATTAAAGCGTGAAACCCATTATCTTGCGCTACAGTATAAGCATAGCGTTTGAAATTTTAACGTGTATTAAGGCCGCAATCAGTCAAACAATTTTATATTCTTAATTTGCTGGATTGATTGCGGCCTAAGTATACGTCCAAAGTTAAACTGCGATGCTTGTACTGTAGCGCCAGGCAAGTATAATCCACGCTATATAAGCAAATTTTACAATTTTCTTCTCAGAATTTTAAGAACCAGAAAAATAAAATAATTCAATATGGTGACTTGTACCCCACCCGCGTGTTAGATGCTCAGAAAGTACAGAGACATAAGGGCATCGTTCAAATGCGCATCAAATACCGCATCGACTGGACGAGCCAAGCTCTGAAATAGCGTGCAAGCTTTCCGCCGAACAGTTTTTAGTATGGGAAATCAAGCTGTGACCACATAATCTTATTGGTGGAAAGTCTGTAGCAAAGTGCAATGTGCGTCGTAAACTGAGTTCCACTTACATCCAGTTAGTACATTTTGAAGTACAACAGTCTGAAAAGACAGTTTTTAGCCATGTTGGAGGGCTTAGAAACAGTGTTTTTAATGAACATATTGTCTTAAAAATGAAGTTCTGACCTTGTCTGAAGTGTGTGTTCTTTTCGTATGTTGGCACAAGGGGCACACGTGTAATTGTTTTGTAGAAAAAAACTTGTTTACAAACACACTGCAACGCATTTGAAGCGTAAGGTAGGCGGCCGCCATAAGTCGATTGAATGAAGCTGTGAGTTAAGCTTCGCATTGAATTTGATAGAATTATTACCATCAGTCTTAAACTATACGTAATATACTTTTTTAAATAAAACTATAAAACAAGTTGGTTCAGTAGGCGGTGTTAAAAAATTTTCCTTTCCGATAGCACGGTCGTATGTCTGTATTAACTGAGCGAGGAATATATGCCTTCGACGGCTTGGCGAGGCGCGCATAAGTCGCAGCACACGTGTGAAAAGTCGTTTGGTGGTTTCACAGCCGGGCGGAGTATGAAATACTCGCTGTAATAAAGCTGCGGAAATCGATACGCCGCGTCCTCTATTCACTCCGTCCCTTTTTCTCGCTCTTTAATCTCTCTCTCCCCCTCCCTCCCGGCGTAGCATGCACCAGATGGAAATGAGATCTCCGGGCCTGCAGATGTGGGCAGATCTGTTCGAACCAGGCGGTGCTTGTGACTGCTATATCACTCGCTATGACGTATAGAGTATGCAGCCGACAGCGCTGCGTAAAAAAGCGTACAACATTTGTATTGGCGGAGGGTGAGGGCAAAAACTGTAGTACTGCTTTATTGAGATGTTAGCACTATAGATATACGAAAGAATCGTCTTGGTATGCAAGCAGAAAGTATGGTATTGGGAATATTCTATGTTTTTGTTTTCCTTTCTATGTTTCTCCGATAATGTTTAGGACAGATTTAATGAACATAATTGCAGCTTACAGCATTTAAAAATAATGGAACTATAGGATCGTATGGAATTAATACACGCGAGATCTTTAGTCGAGTACAAAACATCTTAAATACGTCCAGTTTTCGATCACCTTATGATTTGACGGTAATTATAACACCACAAACATCCCCTTCCCCACACACACGTGTTTTTTTTTTGCAGAAACTTAATGCTATTTTAAAGCAGAATTTTAGGCCTACGTGTGTCAATTATATGATAATGTTTGCTGTATATAATGCGGACATAAATTAGTTTTCAAAAATATTTTGCTGTTTCCCTTTTAAACATAATTATTTAGGTTTATTACTGTGGTCTATATGATATTTTTTTTCTATCACAAATTATGTTTTGCGTTACTTACGCAGCCTATAATTTCTTAGGCGGAGTTTCCAAACTATCGAACCGACGTGTCCAGCATTCGCGTGTGAATAGTGAACAAATTATACGCATAAATCATACATGAATCTCCCTCTTTTTTATTCTTTTATTTTAAGCAGCATATAAGAGCCCTATGCAGCTGACGTATAAAGATGTTGCATTGTGTTAGGAGAAAGTTTATTTAAGATATACTACTTAACATGCATTCGGTATATTCATCTACAAAAAGAAAACACATTTGGAACTATGCTTCTCTTTTTTTTTTTTTTCTAGATATAACGCTTAGAAACATGGTTTCGGGGACCTCAAAATAACTAAAAATGGCTTTTTCAGACTACTGTCATGTAAAAAATCCAACCGGAATCATAAAATAAAAATAAGAGAAGCACACCCTGTACTTTACTACGCACTTTCCGTAAATAAAAAAGTAGGGTCAACGCTTAAGTCTCATAGGAAAAAAAAAACCGAATCAGTGCACGCCGTTTTCGCACTCCGCAAACAAAGGTGACAAGGTTGTTGACACACGAGACATTCTAGACGTCATCGCTCCACTGTTTCCGTACCTTAGACGTGGCGTCTAGCCCTGCTGTGTATAGGACGCATGAAAAAGGCTGGAATTACTGCATCTTCGATGTTTGAAACAAGAACCTCTGGTCGCTATGTGGTTAACCGCTGGTGTTCTCAAATGGCGAATGTTGCGGGCTCTACCATGGTACTGTATGGATATTTATGCGGGGTACTCACGTCACCGTTTCCGCATTCATTCCGTCGCTACTCCATCACCACCGCGCACGTCTTGCCAGGCCGTAATTAATAGTCGGTTTCACCAACGCGACCCAAACTAGGTCTCAACTAAGCCGACTATAAGTTTAAGTAAAGATTGAGGAATGTGTGTTTCACCATGACAACAAAAACAATTTAGTTAGGACATACTTAGCTAGGCCTCGCTTGAAGATTAATGTGAAAAAAATAATAATGAAGTTGGTACTTCACCGTGGTTGTCACGTGATGTTAACAACCAATCATAATTCTTTATTAAAGAATAAAAATAAAATATTTAATTTTGTTACATTTATGATTAGCTTAGTTTCATTCAAACTTGGTGTCTCTGCACTGGTGTAGCTGGTGTAGATATACCAGTGCCGTTGAATGAAACGGCTTGTGGTGAATTTTGTGCCGCATGCATCCATTGTGTATAAAGATTTATCATAAGTCTGACCAATAAACAAGTTCGTGAAAATAAAAGTTTAAAGGCACTAGCAAACAACTAAAATTAACATACGTTTGTCTCATGGATGAATTTGAAATATGTGTGATGATTAGCTCATGATAGTTACATAACCTCGAATCTTCATATTTCGTATGTTAAGTGTGGGTTTTTACTTAATTTGATTCTTATAATATAAAATAGGATTACTTTTTAAAACTGGCATGCTTATGTGCGAGAATATTTCCTTTTTAGAACGACGACATTCAGTATTGGCCAAAATTATATCTTATCGATCATCTATATCATACAAGAAGAATTCGTGTCCGCTTCAAAAATTATTTCTATGTGCTATTACAACATACAAAATTCAATAAAAAAAGGCTTAAATACTAAATGTAATGTGTTGAGGTTATATTAATACCATGTGTTAACCACTACCCATATAAAAATTCAACATAAACAAACATACATTACTTTTTGTTGTTCACTATTGCTATTCCACTATCATCTACAGGAATTTTGAAAACCTTAATCTCACACATACTTTATTAACCAAATCTCCATGAACGAAACGTTCTAATTGAAACTTAGCGCGCTCGTTTACTACAATACGCCAGCTTGAATGAAACTCGGTGTAATCACAACATGACTCATATCCTGTAGAATGAAGCACATTTTTTTTCTGGTGTAGTTACAGCAATGCAACGGTGTAGCCATATCTGCTTGAATGAAACGAAGCTATTATTTCGTGGATATTTTTGAATTGCTAGAAAACAGGAGTGTGCTACAGGATATTTGGTTTTTAATTTACACATACGGGCAGTATTCATTTTCGTTCTAGATCTCACGAAGAAGTCGGTTTTATCAAATTCATCAACCAAATCAGGTACCAGCCGAAATCTTCGTGGTCGTGGCAGACGTTCCCACCGTCAGCAATACTTGAAAGCTCAAAAACTCCTCAACATATGCTCCCAATTCTTCCACGGCATCCATTTTCGTTGTTTACATATGCTTTTAGGCTGTGCACAAGAATTTAGGCCTCCGATTTCGGGCGCCTAACTTTAGGCAAGGCTTGAAATATTTAAGCTGCGCTTAAGGGGTATTGATCCCTACCACCTTGGATTTATCTGTTTCTTCACGATAACTTTTGTTCCAGTCGATGTATCAAAATTTTTGCCACGACATGGCATAGATACAAACTTAATAGATTTTCTGTAATTGCTGGAACCATAATATACTCATTATTTTGCAACGGGAAACAGCTGAAAAGGAAAAATTGCTTTATTTACGGGAGCGACTACAGAGGCCGCAACATTAACAGAAACAATGCCATATGGATTCCAAAAAGTGAATGAAACAATAAAGTATGCCTTGTTAGCGTGAAAAAAGTAAAACAATGTGTATATTCCCTGATTTATAAGAAAAACCGTAAAACCGATCTGACAGGGATCAATCCCCTTAAGTGTTGGTGAAACGCTGCACCATGGTAGGCTAGCCTTACCTCACATTAAGTCATATTTAAATTGTTGGACGCGTTTGTGATATCAGCCATTAGAGTCCGTTTCTAGAGCCAGCTGCCGGCCAGTTTGTTCTGGAAACAGCTTGAAATATACATGACGTATATCACCGGCAATAATACTAAGGAGGCCGCCTGCCCAAGCAAGCCACCGAGTGGTGCAGAGAGTTTCGGGCTATACAAGTTTATATGAAAACAACTCAACGTATCTGAGTGATGTCTGCTTTGAAATAGTATTCAGAGAACGATGCACGCGCGTAGACCATTTTCAGGTTCTCCATTATTCCGTAAAGCTTGTTTTCTCGCGGCCGAAATGGGCAAAAATGTGTGTTTTGCTGTCCTTTTTAGGCATGGATGTTTGGGTTAGGAATCTTTAAAAATGTATACCTTTATTAAAAATAATACGTCGTAAAATTATATGGTAAGGTTAATTGGATTTTACGTCTCATCGACCGCGAGGTCATTAGAGACGGTGACACACACATTGATAGTGACAAAGGGAGAGGAATCGCCCATGGCCTTTGTTTAAGGAGGCTGGAAGCCTTCGGATGGAGCGATTTCGGGGAACCATGGAAAACTGAATTCAAGATGGCCGGAGCCGGGGATCGAAAGAACATTGTATGGTTACTACTTAAAGAGTGCGTAGTAGATAAATAAATGCTGAAATCTACGGTTTTTTTCGAAGCCAATATGGATAAAATACTCAATGACAATCCTAGATAATTGTGTTTGCCAACTTTATGAGTAAACAATTATCCAGAATTACTAATTCGTTACGCGTGATCTCTTGCGCCGCAGTTAAATGCACGGGGTTCCGGCGTCAGAGATTGTGCCTCAGAAGTTGGTAACAATGGAAAACAATCTTTGTTTAAAACGTTGGCTAAAACTATTGTCTAAGATTGCTATTGTTTAACTTTCGTAAATTGGCTTCAAGAAACCTTCAGTTATAGTAATGCTTTTAGCTTTGAATTATGTACCACGCCCTCTTAATGTCTCGTTGAGGCGAGTTAGCGGCAAGAAGACTGCACGCCAGTTTATTGATTTGCGCCTAGGGATTAAGATTAGATGTGATGTGCGTATTGTGTTGACCTTAGCTCTCCGTTCTTCTCAGATTCAACGCGCAAAAATACGTCGACCTAGCGTCCACTGTAAGTTACTACTGTAAAACTTATCAGTCCCCTTTTTTCTCGGCTAAATTAAAAATCCAAGTAAGTTGACTATGTCTGGAAGTGTCTGTGGTAGTTTACCCCAATCGAAGCTCAATACAATCGGGAGACTTATTTTTGTGCCATACTTAAAATTGTTACATTTGACTCTCTTAAACCTTACAATACCGTTTATTGCAGTCGGTTTATTTGTTAGGAACTTGTACTGTTTGCAGTAGAGATGTTTTCAGAATACGTTAAGCGCTCTGCAATAAAGAAAGTACTTGATGGGGTACAATTGGTTTGGATATTCTTAGTACAACCCCGCAGTAACCTAACCAATTCGCTGTAGCTCTTGTCACAAAACTCTTTTTAACTCCCCTCCCAGGCCAACCTCGTGCGGCCGAACTTAATCCTATTGAAAGTTGAGGGGAGAGATTGCGCGCCACCTGGTTCGCCACACGAGTGGAGTTTATCCTCTCGCAGCCCAAGTTGCGGCCTGAATAAAAAATCGCGTGGGAGAGGATATTTTCCCTCTTTTTTCCGCCAAAGTTAACCTACCCATTTTCTTGTGGCGGGTGAAAATCTCCTAGGCTGACGTCAGACACGTGTACGCCTGAGGATTGGCGGAGAACTCTGCAAGATTACGAGAACACACCCCCTCTAGCATGATCGCCTTTCCCCGGCGGTGCCGCAGTATTGAAGTTTGTAGTTAGTTTTTCAGACGAAATGATTTTTTTTTTCACCCTACGAGATAAACCGTGTTTTGGAAACTGTTGTAGAGTGCATATAATATTCATCGCCGATCGTCTTCCCGAGTGTTCCGTCGCTTGACTGACAGGGCTGCCCTGTTTATTTTCTGTTCAGTTTCCCATAGCCTAGCTCTGCGTCAGTCATCATCGCTGTTATGTGCACAGTTCCTACATTACTTTGAAGTTCATCTTCCTTTATTTTTTTCAGTAATGCATGGTGATATTGATCGGGTCTGTAAAAATATCAACTCGGTGAAAGAGAATTCCGCTGATGATGAGAGTGAAGAAAGCACACTCATTCATCTTGATACAGTTTCACATGAAACGTACTTTACATTGTTATTACAAAGGCAGCTGACTGCTCGACGCCACTGTCTGTTGGAACACTACATTTGTTCGTTGATTAGGCAGTATGAATATTACAACTGTTAGCGACTCTGCCAACTCAGGAAATTGACTAGACTTCGAAGAGTACTTTATATATTGTGTTCATTTGTAGCGTTTTGGATAATGATTCGGTAGCCTGATGGGTAATTGTTATTATTACACACTGGACCGTCGATGGTTTTGATACGCATACCCTCCAACCATGAATTGGCCCTTCCTTCTCCTCCACTTTCTGGGGAAATAATATTTCCATTTCGTCAGTGCAATTTTAAAGTGTTATTTATAATAATTAAATAAGATATAATAAGTAGCAATAACATACTGATTTTGAGAACGTGTTGTCTTGACTTTTGCGTTGCTTTGCCATTAAATTGCTGTATGTTTAGATCCTTTGTTATATCCCGTATCAAGCAAACCACGTGTCTTACAGACTACTGCGAAATACGTTTCCTGGAGTGCTGCTGTTTCCATACCCGTATTAATTTTGTCGCTGGTTCATCGTCAACTAATTTACCTCGTGCTGTGATCAAAGGATCAAGAAGCCATGGCGTTAACTCAGATAGGGTAGCCAGCTTCACTTATCATACCCTTAATGAATTTTGCCATGCCTCATCCTGGTGCTGATGTCTTTTGTGTGCATATATACATCACTATCTTAATTAAACAGAATTTGTTGTACAACTTACATAACTTGCATGCGACATTTAACTCATATCCCTCCCTGCGTTATTTTTAGTAAAGGGGTTCCTGCACGCTAAACTCGATGTCTGAGGCATGACTCGTTCGTAGCAAAATAACACTTTGAACCATTAGTGGCCTAATTCGCATTATTATAGCTAATTTGTAGTGGATTATCAAGAATATCACTTTACCACAATGACACGGCTTAGCCCTCGAAAGCAAAGATTTCTGTGTCAGCAATTCCCCCCCCCCTTTTTTTTTTTTTACCCAAATCTTCCGAAATCTGCAGTTAGTGCAGTATATTTGTGTCATTTTCAGTTGCATGGATTTTAGTTTTCATTTATAGTAAATAATTTTTGTTTGCTACTTAAGATACTTAATGTTAAAAGCCTGTAGAATATTATTCCACAATAGGTAACGGTCTGTCACAGTATTTTCTCAATTTTACACAAAATGTTTCAAATTCATATAAAATACTATGGGCTCGAGTTGGCATTGTGGTAATCCCCGCCTGCGTGGTGCTCAAAATGTTCCAGCGTGCAGTACTGATTCGTCCTCAGTTCGGATCGCACGTGTGTGTGTGTATGCGGCGTGTTATGTGTCTGGCAGCTGTCACGAAGACCTGGCAGCGGTCTGCTGTGCCGTATTGTCCGAGGAGGCACTCGGCAATTGCAGCCAGGCTGCAGCATGGCACCCAGTGCCTCGTCACAGCTGGGATTCCATCCCCTCTCGTGCGACCTCAACCAGCCCATTCTGAGGCCCGGCACGCGAGGTTCTCCGGCACACGGCATTACACCACCCCCTCTCCAGTTCTCTTGATGGCGTTGCCGACTGTCCAAGCGGGGTGGGACGCACCTGATAGTGTTACCGGCGGGACAATGGCGGCCGACACCCCCTGCTCCCCTCTAACCAATCCTCGTGATCGCCGACCGTGTAATGGGAGATCCGTCCCAGCCCTCTCCACGCCAGACTCTCTCCAGTGACAAAAGGCCTTTGAACCGGGACATGCCTCCGGTGGCTTCACAGCTGATCGCCTCTAGTTAGCGTGCACCCTTGTCTGCATGTGCCGGCCGACAAAGCTCCTCCCACCTCCCTCCGCCAACCAACCACTAGTGTACCACGGTCCTCGCCCGTAACCCTGTGAGCTTCATTGTTGCGGGATCGGGTGACAAATAGGCGCATCCCTGTAACAGTTTTTTTTTTTTTTTTTTTAAGTCGTCCAGCTTTGATAGTGTCGATAGCATAGACAGGAATTTGACCTGGTTAACGATAGATCAGATACCCTTTGTTAGTGTTTGATGTTGAATATTCTTCCTGTGACATTTTAGTTTACGTGAAAATGTTGGCGCCGTTCAGATGACAAAAATGCATGTTTTTATATTAGTACGACATAGTGTTACCAACAGACTTTTGTTTGAAATAAAACTATTTACACTTAAAATTAGATGTTATGGACCATGTGCTAAAATATTTAAAAATGCACAATGATTTTTTTTGTGTTTAAAAAAATCTGAAAATTATGACAGTTTTCTTCATTTGTAGCAAATCGTAAAAATACAAAGCTTTTGTTGCCGGTTTTTTTAATTCATTTAGCATATAGTCCATAATATATAATTTTAGTCGTAGTTATTTTATTCTAGTAAAAGTCAGATTTTATTATTTGTATGCTCCCGTTACTTGAAAAATTTTGACTTGACATGTCTCTATGAAAAATGTAGTCACAAGTAATGTCTGCGATACTAACACACTATCGAACAAACATAATACCGTTAATTTCTGCCACTTGGACGCCCTTAAGTCGGCCGTCTACAACCACGCTTGAAATGCGTTGTAGCGTGTTTGTAAACAGGTTTTTTTTTCTACAAAACAATCCCACGTGTGCTCATTGTTCCGACGTACGAAAAGAAAAAAAAACACTTCTGACAAGGTTGGAACCTCATTATTAAGACACTATGCTAAGTCGTCCAACATGGCTAAATACGGCCTTTTTAGAATGCCCCACTGCAAAATATACTAACTGGATGTATGTGAAACTCGGATTGCGATGTGAACTGAACTTTGCTACAGACTTTCCACAAATAAAATTCTATGGTCACCGCTTAGTGTCTCATAGTAAAAACGATTCTGCGGGAACCTTGCACGCCATTACAGAGCTTAGCTCGTTGAGGCGAGGTGGCATTTGATGAGCGTTTCAAGGTCGCCCTTATGTCTCGGTCATTTTTGAGCCTCTTGACGCGCAGGTAGGCGGCGCCCTTACGGCACGGAATTGCCGATTTTTTGGTTGCTTGGAATACTTACTTGAAATTTACAATAGCGCTATGGTAAAACCTTATGTTAGATTCATAAATCCGTAGCACTTGACCAATAATTAAGACGTAATTAGTAAAACATTACTTTAAAATCTCAAATGTTTTACTTTTTCAGAGTCATTTCGTAATGCATACGTTAAAATTAACGAATGAATCTGAACACATTTGTATAGTGTTAAAACGTCATAGTAGTAATTTTTTAATATGTAAAATAGAAATGAAAATGTTTTGATTATCATGTGCAAAATTCAAGATCGGTGGGTGATACCCCTCATTAAGGGGACTGTAACATCTGTCTTAAATTTTATATTGCGGAGAGAGGATGGGTTGAGTAATTGGTTTAGTACTTTGTTGAGAATTTTCCAAGTGGGATTGCGTGTAACGAATTGAACTGCAGACGTCAGAATATACATTATTATATATTTTCCTCCTTTGCTCTTAAGAGACACTACCGAAAGCGGGGATGTTTTTGGGACACATTCATCCTATTGTTATTTTCTCTATTTGACAACTATTCGGAATTTACTGCAGGTAAATTTCTTTACTCAGGGCTACCATGTATGCGAAAAAGAATTTTTTGTAAAGTCCCAAATTCACCTCACGTGTTCAAATTCACCTCCACTTACGGTATTTATTTGCTCTGTAATTATATACGGCAGGAATAAAGTAAAAGTGGCGTCTACATAAAATAGTTAATTGTTGATTTTAGCATTGTTAAACTAAACAAAGAGGAAATTTTTCTAGTAAATACTATCGGCTACCTACATAGTTTCACGATTTGTGCTCCTTGATCAGAAATAAGAATGGACAAATTTGTTGAACTGTTAGTTACTATTCTCTTCTTATATTACAAGACGCTGTGATACGAAAGAGTAAAGTAGGCGGCTATGGCCTTCGTTCAGGTACCATCTCAGCATTCTTCTGGAGCAATTTCGAAAAACCGTGGAGAACCGAAAGGAGGTTGGACGGAGCCGAGGATCGAACTAAGGGTCCTCCCGAATGCGAGTCAAACGTGGCTGTGGTAGTAGGTCACATACATCTCACTACTTAAGAGTTAGTACGTTTTACAGAATTGAATGCGCAGCTGTCCGTTTAAAATTTATCTTATTCTCATTTAATTGCCTAGTCTTGTTTTGTCTTATTTCCGTTGATATGGGGCGTATTTTTTTTTCAGACTCACGTATTCCTAACATGATGAAAATGCTTCGAAACAGAAAATGTGAATATTGAACAAATTAAATACCTTTAACCTTAAATTAGGTGCAGCATAAATTTCAATCACTTAAATCAGAACCGTAATATTTTGTATACTAGGTTTTTATTTTAACATTATTTTTCCTTTAGCCAGTTCAGTTGTGTAAATTTTCAGATACGGGCGTTAGTATTTATGAATGATTAAGTATATAGTTTATATGCAAATTTAACTTTTTTTTTTTTTAAATGTATGCCCTTTCGATATTTCTGTCGCATGACTAAATGAAATTACTTTTTAAAAATAAGCCAGGTCGGACTGGAATATGTTCCGTATGCATGAATTGTTGTGTGCTTATTCGTGTTTTATACTTCCATACTTGAAGTAATATTGAATCATTTCTGCCAGAGCATTTAGCGACCGCATTTCGCGAGTAAATCTTAATTAACTTTAATTTATGTCCCTCTCCCATTAAAATTATAACTTTCCGAAACACAAATCCATCCGCGTACATACTTGAATAATCTAATCAACAGTTTTTTTAAGTACTAAATGAAATGCACTTGTGACGTCTCTGGCGTCTTTCTTTGTATGCTTTCACGTATGTTTTGTTTTGGTATGCTTTCTACAACTTGACAGTATTGCTGCCACCAAAATTTTTTTCGTCTGTAAAGAATTCAAACAGCCGTCCACCAACTAAGTAAACTCCAGGCGGCGCAAGAAGTGACAGAGTACAATCGAATCTAAAATTGATGTGGTTAAATATGAGGCTGTTCGAATATGCATAAACGGATTATTTATTAGATGTGGCTGGCGGTGTGCGATAAGCCTTAAACTGAACCAAGAGGAAGTTGCTATAATTTACGGTTATCCAATACGTAACGATAAGCTGCTCGCCCCTACGATTATAAACCACTGGGATATTCGCATCGGGCCATATACGGTCCTGGCAGATGTGCGTTGATCTGGTCGAAGAACGAAACTTTGAAGCACATGTATGTGTGTGTGTCTCAGTGGTTGGATCTCAGCATGCGGTGTGACTACGTCGTTTTTTGTAACATTGGTGCAAAAATATTCAAACCTTTTTAACGAAATGCTTTGAAAAGTTCTTGACTGTGAGCAGTCGTACGGTACACAATTCTGTGTAGGCGTTTTTGCAAAATAATGCACTGTTAGCTCCTAAACAAATATTTTGCTTGATTTTAGGTTATTTTCATAACAAAACAGTTGATAATTTATGTGCAAATATATATATAAAAAATAGAAGGTATATTGCTATCAACAAAAGTTACACTCTAAAAAATTGTTTGTAAATTTGCCACACGTGCTTATAGGAGCGCAAAGAAAGTAGGTACTGTAGAATTGTTTACCATATATCCATGGTAGCACTCCTAAACTATTGTATAAAACAGTCAAATGTATACTGAAGTTACCAGACTTGTATTGCAACAGTTGTAAAAGTGTGCATTTTTACAAGACGGAAGCATGGTAACTGTTCGATACTGCTTTTAGGTTAATTACTTCCTAAACATTTTAGGAAGTTTTTACAGTGTAGGTTGTAACAATATAATGTAGGATTCTTTGATATAAAAACTATGTTGCCTTGGAAAAAAAATTTTGAAAATCACTGTAAAACTACCGAAAGTGGCAGTAGGCATTGCGGTTTTAAGTTACGTCTAACCGTGAAGCTTATTAAGCTTTTCTGAACTGCATTCCATAAAGATAGTGATTTCGTCCCTAGCGGTCTGAATTGAGGAATGTTTTTAACTTTTTACGTTATGGTTTTCTGTATCTATTCTAGGAAATAAGTGTAGCTCTTGTGTACGTGTCATTAAGGTTCGTTGCTCTTTGGATGTTAGTTCTGATTACTTCATAAACATGGGAATACAACGCATGTAACATTTCGTGGCTTTTCACCTGGCTTTGAGTCAAACATAGGTTGAACTTTTTCAATTTCCTGGCCGGGTAATTGGTCAGAAGTCCGTTAACGTCCTCCTCCCAAATGACTCCGTTTCTCTTGCATGCGCAGTGAGTGCAGAGCAAGCCTAACGAAAGCAAAAGTGGCACAGGGTTAAGAGAGATTTGTAGTTATTCAAAGGCAGATCTTAACAAAAAATAAATTCACTAATTAAAGGGCGAAACATGACTTCAGTAGCTGCTGCTCTGGCCATGGTGTCCCGTGCCCGCATGTGGTAGATAAAACGGCGCTGCCACATGGGCGAAATGCAATACCGTTATATATATATATATATATATATATATATATATATATCCTGTGTATTTAGGGTATATTATTGGGTAAACCTACCCAACTTCGTGATAGTAAAGCTTGGAACTTCAGTGACAGAAATATGTTAAAACATTTTATTTGCGATCTTATATGTGATATATTGTTCACTTATTGCCTGCTCTGTCAGTAACCTAGTGGACTATGTGTACAGAGCTTTCAGAGTTTTGTGATTTGTGATGCCCGCAAAGTTGTTTATCACGATATATGATCAGTTTACCCTAGACGTGTGTGTGTGTGTGTGTGTGTATATATAAAGTCAGCTTATTACAAGAACTGGATAACTTAATTTTTCCAAGTTTAATTTGTCTGAAGATGTCTACACTACCCTTATGATTGTTTCGTTTGATGTGTTTATAAATGTGTTAATTAAGAGTATGGATGTAACACAACTTTGCATTTCAACAAATAACTATGTGTACGACAAAAACAATTTTCAATGTTACAATTGGATATCTCCAGCTATCTAGTTACCTAGTTGTAGCATTAAGCCAACGATATATATATATGCATATATATGCATATATAATATATATATATATATATATATATATATATATATATATATATATATATATATGCACACACATACAGCGTCTGTGAGAGTTGTTGGCGTTGTTTACTAGGTGTTGGGTGCAACGGCATCACTTCTGCCTTGCTATGTCTTATTTTCGTGCTCTATATCGCTAAACGCTGAGTCATAATTATGTTTAGTGAGAAAAGAAAGTAATTCTGTAGATGTTTAAAAGGCTGCAAGTCTACATTTTGCATGTTGTAGCCTTCTCACCGATAGTGAACGGCAAGAAGAGTGTGAGTGTCATTTAATTGTAATGTGGCTTGTGCCCGTATTACCGCCCATACAATAACGACATATAACTACACAATTTGAGACGTAAACACGACAGTCCGACCGCTTGGCTGAGTCCTCAAAGCTCCTGGCCGGTGGGCTAAGGGTCCCCGGTTCGATTCCCGGCCTGGGAGGTGCAAATGTAATGTTCTCTCCCTGGGTTCTTTACTGGTTGTTGTGTTTATCCTGTACACCCATCAGAAGGTAATGGGAAATTACCGCCTAATTACCCCCCCCCCTTGTTACCATAAACTTCTAGAATAGAAAATTAAAAAAAACTAATAATAATTACAATAACGTTAGTTAGAGATGATGGTTAGAGGTACGTCAATTTCGCGGATTCATCTGGCAGTAGCCTAGATTGCTCAGTCCTGAACACGCTCTGGATACAGTCGATTATTCATTGGCTTACAACATTAGAAACGATAGCTAGGGACCCTGGTTTTTCGCGAAAAGAATTTTGCCTCACTTTGTTTCAGTGCCTTAGGTGCACATCTGCAGTTCTACTTCGTGGTCAGAAATTGGATATTTCCACTCTCTCAAGCCTTTAGATACTACCGGCAAATCACAGCCGTGAGGTGTTGCAGATACTTTATTGTAATTGGCTCAGACACATGATATACGGCTCTTCATATAGTCACGCTGCCAATAATCATGAAGCAGAATTGCAGGTATGCACGAAAGGCACTGAAATAAAGTGGGACAAAATTCTTTTCGCGAAAAACCAGGGTCCCTAACGATAGCTCTAAGAATCATTTCCTTATTTACTAGGGCCTACTGGCTTGCAGTAGTCAAATGCGTTTCGTGACAGCCGCAAGCTAATCACACACGTAATTATGAAGTATATATGTTTGGCGTTCAACCTGACCTGGAATATATTTGTAAATTGACGTACCTATAATGACGGTTTATCGCGGGAAACTTGACTGTTTGCTGGATTTCAACACACGTTCAGCTTACCAGAAGTTTACTAGCTTTAGCTTCTACTGGGAACTGTTACCCATTTAGACTGAGCCAATATGAATCTCGATATTGTAATATTTGATGCCTATTATTGGTCTGCAGACAGCTACGTTGTGTAAGAAGTATATCACTGAATCATATGTTGTCGAAAACTACAGTGTCTTCAAGGATATGTTGGCACAAAGCATTTTCGCGATATGCCATCATTTCTAACGATCGTTGAACATTGGATAGTTTATGAACATTGTAATTTCAAAATCGGAAACTATTCTTATTTATTTTTCTATAATTTATCATAGTTCCTTAATCGGCGCATGTAAACGTCTAACCATGTCAGTATTGCTTTTAACCTTCGGTGGAAGGGTATGCGATATAACGGAAAACTAAGTAAATGTGGCTTTTAAAATCTTTCAGGTTTCAGTGAACCATAGCGTATAGACTGCATGGTAGTGGGTTCTCACAACAGTGGGTTGGTGTTGAGCTCTAAAAGGAAAGAGTAACCAATTCCAACAGCTGCCCCCACGATACTACCACTAATGCAAGCTAGCTAGCCTGGCGAGCGGCAAGGCCCAAGCTTCGACCCTTCTATGGTAGCGTTTCAATAGTAAACCCGAAGGATCGAAGAACCACGCGGAATATCGCTTCGAAGCTCTTCCCGGAAGATGGCATTGCACTACTGCTGATTAGAATTTTCGACTACTGTGTCCGCCGCTTTCAATTTCTAGATGAACGGATTTTGCGTTTTCCGAATTTCGTGTAGCCGATGGGTTTTATGTTTACTGCAGTATACTCCTTAAGGGTCCCGCCTACCATGCGCTTCAAATGCGTTACGGTGTGTTCGTAAATACTTTTTTTTTTTACAAAATTATTCCACATGTGCCCACTGTATCAATGTACGTAAAGAAATTACACTTCAGACGATAACAAAAAGGTAGTTTCAGACTATCACGTCTCAATTGGAAAAATAATTTTGCAGCCCCTTTAAGGCGTTCAATTGCGATAAAGTCATAATTTTATATTTTTATGAAATATTGTTAGTTTTGTAAACGATACTTGTGAGTGCAGTTTTTTCTTACGAAACAATTTTAGCTGACGTAGTTTTCTCATAACGGTGCGTTAAAGTAAAAAAATGTGCATGTTCTGCTGCCATACAAATAGTGAAAACCAATTAACTTACATACGTGAAATAATTCACAGTAAAAGAACATACTATGAATTACGTAATAAAATTTGAAAAAAATTCCCATGAACTTTTTTTTTTTGTATTTTAAAAATTGTGCTGAATTTGCAACTTTTTTCTGTACATTTGCGATTTTTTTAAATCCGAAATATTACGTTGTGGGTTTTTTAATGCTTTATTGCATAGCTCATGAGGTGTAAGTTCACAGTGAATTATTTTGTTTAAGTAAGGCAGTTGGTTTTCAGTATTTGCATGGCAGCATATCAAGTAAATTTGCACTTTAACCTCGTTATAAGAAAACTATGTGAGTTAAATTTTTTTTCGCAATATTTCATAAAAATATAAAATTGTGATTTTATCGCACTTGAACACACTTCAAATGGTTTTCTATTATTTTATTAATTTTCTTTGGCAGTTATTCGTTTCGAAATGGTGTATGTCCAAGCAACTAAATACAGTTAGTATTTATGGTATACTTACTGTCTTTAAATCCGGCTTCAAACGTGTCTCACTCATTTCAAGCTTTAGGTAGGCGGCCGCCTTGATTATTGAGCTTATTCTTTCGTTATGGACTTTAAGTCACTTCGCATCCATCCAATATCAAGGCGAACTTATTTCAAAAATACGAATTACGTCCTTTGCGCATAAAACATATAATTCGTCGTAAATTTATTTCGCATAAAAAAAAAAGGAAATGTTAATAGAATTTCAGCATGTTTGCATGGGGGGAAAAATATTTTTTAATAAAATGTTGCGTAGATTAACTTTTCGTAATTTATCAGTAAAGTATTGATGCTGTTTTTGAATAGCATGTATCATGTATTTTAATCAATTTAATTTATGAAATTTTTGGATTAAATTGTTTTCACACGATATCATATTTAAATCATGTTTCACCTATTTCTAGACAATGGACGAAATAAAATCTAGCTTAAATAAATACTTTCAAGGGGTGTCTCTAGAGGGGTTGAGTTTGTGAGAGGCCCAAATCGAAGGAGAGCTACTGGTGCCGCCGATGGACTGAAGCGCCTTAACTCAGTAACCCCTCCACGCTCAAGTTACTCAGCGCAGCGCATTATTATTAATCTTGTTATTTTTCCTATGGAACTTCAAACGGCGACCATACCAAACGTTTGTGGTAAATATGGTTTAAAGTCCTCTTCATGTTTTCATATTTTTGTTTTACAAATTATGTTCGTATTTTCCCTGAAACGGTAGTTAAATAGATCCGTTTTTGGCCATTTTGAGAAGCCCGGAAAACATGTTTTTAGTAAGCGCGCCAAATTTGTAAACTTACATCGACATTGTTGAAAGTGGGGTGTGTGTTCTTTGCATGGAGGTTGAACGTGTGTGTTCTTTTCTTGGAGGTTGAATGGGTCCGTGCTTTTCATGGAGGTTGAATGGGTTTGTGATTTCGTGGAGGTTGAACGTGTGTGTTCTTTTCTTGGAGGTTGAATGGGTTTGTGCTTTTCTTGGAGGTTGAATGGGTTTGTGCTTTTCATGGAGGTTGAATGGGTTTGTGCTTTTCATGGAGGTTGAACGTGTGTGTTATTTTCATGGAGGTTGAACGTGTGTGTTCTTTTCATGGAGGTTGAACGTGTGTGTTCTTTTCATGGAGGTTGAACGTGTGTGTTCTTTTC
>PNEQ01115485.1:0-39184 GCA_003012365.1 Medauroidea extradentata
AAGTTAAAGTGAATATTTTGACAATATATAATTGAGGGCACCGTCACCAATGGTTGTGCACAGGGTAAACAGATGTTTCTCATTCGATTAACCACTTACCTTAGACGTCTGTAACTACCCTAGAACGTCAAATTTGCAGTTTTATAAATAAGGCCCAGGCGAAGTCGCTGTTAGTGGCAGGGACAAACTTAAGACTGCTGTTTGCGTGGACAACTATAGCTACTTATCCTGCTGCAGAATTAATTCAACTAGCCACTTGGACATTCTAACACTTGATGACTGAAGTACCAATCTTGTGTACAAAGAGGTTTTTCAATTAAAGTAAATATTATCAGTTACGAATAATACTCGCGAGCAAAGCCGCGGGGGACTGCTAGTATAACATATAACTCGCCAGCATAGTTTTACCTACGCAACGTGCACCTAAGTGTATGTGATTAAAAGTTGTATCTCTGTAATTTTATTCGTGGCCTATTTACGGTGAAGTTCTCTGAATTTGTGTATTGTAGTGTATTATGCACCCGTTTAGTGAAACGTTCTGAAATACATTCCTAACCCATGTTTTCAATACGTAAGTTCAAAAAGAAGATTTTCATTGTTAAAAATATATTTTTACTCAGCAAAGACAGTTTGTTTTTAAAAATAAACAACTGGAATGAAGTTTTTTAACAGGAAAAACTGTTATATTTTGAGTATAAATTTACTTATTAACCAAATTAATGATGCTTTATGATAACAGTATTACTCTTATCTAGTTAGCTACGGTTGTCATCTCGCAGTATGCGTGTTAGAACAATAATAAAAGTGTTTTACGCTTTAACATTAGTAAAATATTCATTTCAATTTTTATAAAGTAAAATATTAACAGGGAACTGAAGATATGTAGCCTAAACTATGCCGATATCTTGAAACTCTTATTTGAATATTATATAACACCAACAAATTTTTTTTTTTTGTGAAAAATCCGAAGAAAAGTGCGTTGCATATCACAAACACGAACTATGAGCCTATACAGGTTGTTACAAAAAGGTACGGCCAAACTTTAAGGAAACATTCCTCACACACAAAGAAAGAAAATATGTGACATGGACATAGTCCGGAAATGCTTAATTACCATGGTCGAGCTCAATTCCTTACATCTCAGGGATACATCAGCGTGTCAGGGATTCCATGCGACGGAGGGTAGATGCATGTATCCTCGCTCACGGAAGTCATTTTGAACATTTCATTTAAGAACGTGTGTTACGTAATGCTGGTACTGTTTGTTTCTGTGTGCTCCCAGTCCATTATTTCATGTGAGTTGAAGAGACGCAATGCAGTCACGATTACCTTCCGTCACGTCGCCCACCTGGCGGTGATCCTAGGAAGTAACGTACATTCTAACCAAACATTCCATTGGGTAATATGAACAGTGTCTGTACGAAATGTTTTTTTTTTTACGATGACATTTAACGAGATACAAGGAATTGAGCTCTACCTTGGTAACTGAGCGTTTCCGGACAAATGTCCATATCACATACTTTCTTTCTTTGTGTGTGTGGAATGTTTCCTGAAGGTTTGGCCGTAACTTTTTGTAACATCCTGTGTGTATATATATACACACACCTATATAAGTGTATATATAAGTATATATATGTATATATATAATCATATATAAGTATGTGTATATATATAATCAAATACATGCGTAAGCTAAGATGCTCCCAAAAATTTATTCAAAAGTATTGAGATATCACTGTTATCACGTTCGAAACTGTGCATTGAAACTTTAAATAAAATATAATAGTTGATAGCATAAAACGTAGCCAACTACAAATTTTAGAGCCCGTTGTTCAAGTAATTTTCTGCAGCTGTTATATTAAAAACATTTCTACATTTTTTATTGTATTGTTGATGTAGCTACTTATCACCAAACCTCTTCCGTAAGTGCTAGCAGTAAGTTTCAATTGTAATGAGACGCGAGTGACGCAGAAGCACTTGCTACGTAACAAATGCTCAGCCCACTACACCAGGACGCGGTGTTTCTGAACACACCTGCCTCATTTTTCTCTCGCCCTCGTCCGTCATCAATCACCGTCGCCAAGGAACAACGAAATGGGGAACATGGAAGCGTAATAAGGCGGCGAGGCAGAAGGAAACGGAAAGATGCGGAGGAAGGGCTTGACAGAAATGTTACCAACATACAAACAGCGAAACCCTCGGCGCGCTAGACGTGTGATGGACATATAAGCAATTTACAGCTTCACAAGAGCAGTGTTCACGAAAACAAAGAAACGTTATAAGGTTATCTTGACAGGGACAAACAAATGAAATAATTTTCTTGTTTTTTTAAATCCCAGAACTATGACAGTGCCTTTATTGTGTAGAACAGAGACGAATTATAAATAACGTAAAGTCATTTCTGATTAATATTTCTTTGAAAACAAACATAGGTGCATAAATACAATTTAATTGAGTGTTCAGTGAAAGTTGTGCTTCGAAAGACATTATTTCTTGTAAATATAATAATATTTATCTTCTTATGTGATGCTCGTAATAATCTCTCTCGTTAAAAAGCATGATTATGAAAATAATTAATTCTTTTGGATTTTTTTGAAAACAGTGCTACAGGTTGAAAACTCTTTTTGTCAATATACTTAATAGTGACTCATCCGATGACATTTAGTACGTCAAAGACAATTATAGACTGAGAGTTTACCCTCTAAGCACATTATCCCGAATATATTCGTTTTTTTACAAGTGGCAAACTATCTAACTCACGGTAAGTGTTTTACAAGACCATGTGCTGGCACCAGTATAGAAAACCGTCTTCTTAAAATTATGCTCATTTGTTGCTACTGGTACACCGGCGATATTTAAGTGGTGTAATGTTTGAGCACTGTCACTGGGTAAGTTATCGTAAGGAAAATACACTTCCTAATCGGACCGAAAATGCCACGTGACCCACTTTCGAAACAGGAAGTAATATGAACGCAAAGGTGGTTAATTAAATTGTACGTTTTAATTTTGAATTTGTAGTCTCGCTCTTATGGAACGTCGAATAAATACTGAACAAGAAAAAAGTGCGAACTACCAAAAATTAAAATATTATTACTTTACGTTAAGAGGCCTGTGTATCTGGAAAAAGCACGGTGTTGTTTTTATCATGTCACGATTTTTTTTGAAACCAATAAACTTAGTCCTATTTCTTTGAAACAAAAAATAACATATTGTTCAAGTAATGCATAAAAAAATTTAATGGTTAAAATAAATACTGCTGCATTAGCTTCCAGAGTTTATTTACTACTGTATTATACTAAAACTGACTTTGCCTTGTACAAAGCATAAACGATATGTTGTAGGCATCATATCTTACTGTTGCTACATCGGTGAAAAAACAGACTGTCTTTAGTATTGAAAAATTGAGGTATTTTCAAACCCCTACCGAAAAGGAAAGGTGTTATGTGTTTGACGGCTATGTTTGTTTGTCTGTTTGTCTTTCTGTGGCATCGTAGCTCCTAAACGGATGGACCGATTTCAATGCATCTTTTTTTTTAAATTGTAAGCTTGTTCCATCGCGATGATTCATAGCCGTATTTGAGGAAAATCCGTCGAGCTATTCAAAAGTTATGAGCGTTTATTCCAGATTTGTGTGATAATTCGTAAATGTAGTTAAATGTTTATTATAATTTAATGTCGTATTTCTCTGTGGTCTAGCTGAATTGTTTAAAAAAAAAAAGAAAAAAAAAACTTACAAAAATTTGCAATAGCATTTAGTTTGAACTGGAGCAATATTATAAACGTTATAAATCGTACGGTCCTGCAGTGACTTGATGCACTGGACCTGTTGCTGTGCACGAGTAGTGTCCAATTCAGTTTCTCCCAACCACGTGCTTTGTAATAATAAACAAATTTTATTATTTACGGAGATTTGTTTTTTATACTTTAAATATTATTAATCATGACAATTTATTAATATCGTATTGTTCCTTTATTTTTAAATTGTAACAATTTTATATCAAAATATTAATGAGTGTATTATTATTGCCTGTTTAAATCATAATAAGATTTTCACAACCAAAATTTCAATACTTTTTAATCTGTATAACAATAAATATTATTTTACTTAATTTGTTACCTGCAATAATAGCAGAAATAATTAATTAAAAATCTACAAATAACGCCTAATTTTAAATTTAAAAACCGTCACATAAATCGATTCCTTAAAAGTAAATTATAATAATGACTAATTATTAATGATTCTTACATGCATCGGGGGATTTCTACGTAAATTAATTAGGTCGTTAAGAAATGAAACTGGATAGTGCACAAAACAAAACCAAATTCCGGTAATGAAGTGTAAATACAAAACATATATATTAGGAATGTATCCTATTTTAAGTTGTGGGTTAGTATTTTCAATGATCGAATATGAGCAAAAAAAAACGTAAGTTTTGTTTCATTTAGTTTTCTTAGGTTTCTTCATTTAAATATAATTTATTTGTTTAGTTAGGGGTCCCCTGGAGTATTTGAAGGTCAATAATGTGTCATAACTATTCACTTATAATGGCTCGATATATTTGTCGGTTTTTTATTTAATTGAAGTGTTACTGTTCATTTTCCAGGTAAATGATTCAAATCCATACAATACTTTGTTTTATGTTGTTTTAATAGGGTATAATATCAATAAACAAACCAGTTATCTTGTTTTTTTTTCTTCATGGGCCGTAACACATTATTGTACTAAATAAAGTACACTAGTTCAACCAGTACGTATATGTTGAATAATTTCCACGCAGTGCTGATACCACATATAGGATGTTTGTAATAAGTGAATATTATATTTTATAATATCTAAGCATACGTGACTGTAGACACTGGGGCGGTACACTTGTGTGCATCACTTCCACGTGGTATTATTGCTTGTAAGAAGTGAAAACTATATTTTATGGTCCACTAGCAAAATGACTTTGGACTCTACGCAGGTTAAATGTAAAAAAAAAAATTATAAAAGAGGATTGCACGGTTCGTTGCTACAAATATGGGTGATAATCCAATAGTCAAATACTTAATAATGCGTTCAATAACAGTGTAACATACAAGTTCCTGTCAATTGCATACATGTTTCGTAATAAGAAATGCGAAGTTTCACAAAACTAAAATAGTGCATTAAATTATGTCAATGTGAATGAATTATATAACAAACTCACTATTTCCTGATAAATAAAGTACAGAGTTTTAGTGGATTTTCACTAAATGAAGCCTTGGAGACACTTGCAGCGTGTGACGAAGAACATTTCACAAGTTAAACAGAAATTACTGCTCTGCGGCCTACAAATGCATGCGACCCAGTTACTGTTGAAGATTCAGGCGCCGAGGAATGTCCTCTACTTAATGACCTTCTTGGAAGTCAAATGCTCGCAGATGTTTCAGAATTGTTCAGTAACGTTTCAGACTGGACACTGAGATAAGTTTTTAAATCAAATATAAACTGAAACTATTCAGGTGATATAGCCCAAGAAAATGCAGTGTCGCTTCTTATGAAAATGCCATCCATTTCGCTATCATCTAAACAGCAATTTTCAATGATTTTTAAAATGTAAATGTTATAGCTTTGATGACAACATATTCCAATCAGTATGCAGCGAAAAAAATTAACTGGTGACATCTGAAAAAGAAATGAGATGCTTTGTTGCAATACTATTGTTGAGTGCATGCATTGATCTTCCTCGAAAGAATATGTTTTGCGAAACTAGTGCTGACAACCACAATCAACTTGTGGCAAATTCTTTGAAAATAATGTATGTAAATTTATCAGGGTGACTATTCATCTTTGTGACAATGATGCTATCGATAAAAGTGATAGATTTGCTACGGGTCGTCCACTTTTTTTCAGAGCTCGAGAAGCGTTTTTTTCCGAAGGCAGTACATTAGGAAAATATTTGTTATGAAATAGTGGTGCACTTTTTTTTTTTGGCAAATACGAGTGTAAACAGTTTATATGAGGGAAACCTGTACGTTATGGGTAGAAGTTGTGAACAAGGGCTACTAAGACTGTTTACATTGTTTGGATGGATCGTTATCAAGGTGCGAAATCCAATGCAACTTCAGATATAAACATTTGGGCTTGGGATCAAGTGTTGTCCTTCAGTACGTGGATGTACTGTGAACAGCATGACCGTTTAACTTGCGCAGATTCAGCGACAATTATTTTAACTCTTATTCTATTACTTTCAGAACTTCGCAAGAGAAACATTCTTTGGACTGGTACTGTAAGAGAAAACAGTCTTGAAAAATTTCTCACTTTAACATTCTTACAACCTAAGGAAAACACATTCAGGAACACCGAAAATGCAAGTGGAAAGAAGTGAATGTGTTGTCACAACAATATATAATGATAACATAATTGTTACAATTGCGTTAAATTCTACTCATGCTAACACTCTTAACGAGATAAGTCTTTAGTCCCAAAAAGGAAGAATCTGTATTCAGACAACCACACAACATTCACCTTTTCAATCAAAATATGGGTTGTGCTGACAGATCTTACCAAAGCGTATGTCTTGCACCGAATTTCTAAAAGAAGTAACAATAGGCATTTCTGTCAAACTACTCACTAAATCGTTACAGCTCAGCAAAACACTTGGCAGCTTCACAGACACAGCAACGGTGAACTTGATCACTTGGTTCCCGGGAGATATTGGCTATTTCAATTATTGAAAAAAAATTCCGTAACAACAAATTTAAAAGGATGGCCTTCTAGGATGGAACATGACATTCTGCGTTAAATGGAAAATACCACTTGGTCAGTCAAACACGCTGCGTAATGTGCCACATGAGAAGAACTAAATGTTCAAAGGACCTGACACTTATCACGCTTATTTTGACTGGTGCACTAAATATATTACAGTATATATAATGGCGAGACAGGTGTAATATACGTATAATACGGCATGTGAGGTGGTGATGCTGGTGAACAAAAAAAAACACTACGACATATTCAACTATACCTTTCAGTGAAAATAACTATATTTGGTAAAAAAATTGTTATTTTACATAAACATGCTAATAAGTTTTTGGAAATGAATAAAAATATTAATTACAAACATGAATTTGTTGGTAAATGGCTAATTTTTTACAGCTTTAACTCCAAATTTCCACCCGGTTTCGTAAAACAGAAAACGAGAAGGCTGTGTTGAACATTACTACTAACTAACCGCGAATAAAATTGTGTAGTTACGATTTAAATCAAATTTGAAGACCACCACTACTGAAACAGTGCAAGCCAGACTGACCCCTACCGCTCCTCTGTGTACGCGCCTCGAGCGTGGAAAGTTACACCCGGTACAAATGCCTCTTAATATTAACAATACAATATTTATCTATGACTGGCAAAAACCATAGTTCCTTCCTGTCATTGATGCACAGTTCACACACATGTGGCCACTGCCCAAAGCAGCGGCGAAATAATTAGGTTAAGAATACCCTCTCATAGCACATTTAGCCTGGGGCGGAGGGTGCTGTTGTTCAGGCAAATAAACAGTTTTATAAAAAAAGATTTAGTTTTTGAAAATGCAGGCAAGAAATGTTTGTTTCTAACCCTTTGACATCGTTCGTAAACGAAAGTATGCTGCAGATATTGTACACGGACCCACTGCAGCCAACGTATTGAATGCAGGCTGCGTGATTTGCAGACGTGGCTAGAACACTTCTGTGGGAATGGGTCACAACATTCTCGCTGTTGAGAACTTTATTTACGTATGTGCATCTGATACTAAAACGGTAGAAGGTTTTGGGTTTGAAATCCCTGCAAGACAAAGCGAAAGAGAACTACTGTGTTATTATATGCGCCCATATTAGTGACAACTGGCAGAAGAGTTAACTTTCTATTTTAAGTATGAATTTTTTAAAAATGGCTTACACTTGCAGCTAAAGCATCCATTAACGGTTGAAAAGAGGAAAAATTTCACTATCCGATATCAACGATACCTCTTAAAGCTAGTGAGGTATCGTTATATTTTGGGATTGGGAAAGTCATAAAATGTGTTTTCGCCATGTCCCAAATTATCATTTACACGATAAGCTATCGTTATAGTTTTTTTATTTAAAAATTACAGGCGGGAAAATTCGCGGCCGGACGGCTAGTACTTTATATCGAGTGAATTGGTTGCTCTCACACGAAAAGTTTATTTCAGTAGTATTGTATCTATAAACACAGCACCTTAGGTATTTACATTGAATCATAAGTGTGCAAACTCGTCACAAAATCGTTTCGGCAAGGACAAATGTCCAAGTTCATTATAGAATTGGCAAATATATTTTTAAGATGTTATACTTGTTTTATTTTCAAAAATTTTAAAGATGCATTATTATGTTTGTAAAACGAAATATTCTATGAACGAAAATAATAATAAATACAATTCGAAAGACAGTTTTAAAACCCGCTGGTTACTTTTTTCACGTAATTCACCCAGTTAGCAACGTTCCATTACCGATAATTTTAGTCACAACTATATTTGTATAAACATATGGAGTCGGTGTGAATAACTTATCTGAGAGAACAGTACAATGTAATAGTTTATTAACCTTCTTGACAAGACTGTCTTCAAAAGTGCTTCGTCATTTTTTATACCATTTAAAAAATATAACAAAGTAAAACTTACTTGTGTGACACATTACAAATTACTTACACGAATTATTTATTACCACATCCTATGTGCGGATAATGAAATTCGAATATTGCTCAGTATTATTTGTCAGCAGGAAACGATTTCTTCTCTCGATATATTCTGTACTCCGCTGCTGTGAGACAGATTTGATAGTCTAGTTTTAAGGGTTGACTTTTCAATTTGTCTTTTATTATCGTAACCACGAGATCTGGTGCCACCAACACATTCCACGACCATTCATCACTTCGTTGTCTTGTACAGATGTCGTCCTCTTCTGTTCAAACTTTATTATGCATTTGACCTTATCATTTTTTACATTCAATTACAGGTTCATCAGTTTATTTCTTATTTTAGCTGATAACACACAATAAACATGTTTGTTGTCATATCGCATATGCTAACATAAATACATGATAGTGTTCTCTACACTGTGTAGGACGAAGTGTGTGTGTGTGTGGTCCATAAGTCCTCTAGAGAATAGTGGTATGAATTATACACGTGGCTGCCAAACTTCGTGTTCCAATATTAGTTAAGCCTAACATGTATATCCCATATATTATTACTTTTTTCTTTATCGTCGATATATGTTAGTCTAAAAGGCTCATTCCTGATACGATACATCACAAACGTTGGTGTGTCTAAAGTATCTTTCTACACATTCAGTTAAGTATTATTTTAAGAGATGTCGAGGATATCGAGGAAATACATTTTACCCCTTTCCACCCTTAATGAGAGCCTTAGACACAAGGGGAAGCCACTAATATGGCGGTATAATAACACAGACGTTCACTGTTGTCTTGCCTTACACGGGGTTTTAACCCAAAACCTCCTACCAGTGTTCCATAACTACGCTAATATAGGTAACCAGAATTCTTAAGAAACTAATTATGTGTATACAGACCAGAGTGCAAATAGTCAAACGCATCGATAGGACGGTAAAAAGTAAAAGATTTTTGAATTATTTCTTCATGGTCGTACGAGCTTTTCTTGATTTCTATGACATTTTACACCTTTCCATCCTCTATACTAACGAATTCTAAAAAATCGTGAAATATATTTAAGCTATTTACGTGAGTTTTATTCCTTTTATAAATTATCTCGATATCTAAACAGGTTTAAGAAATACAGAGGATTATTTAAAACAGCTACATATTTTTACAGCATTCTTAGAGGTTGAATTTGAAAAAATCTTGAAATTAGTATTTTATTTAAATATGAAATCTGAAAAAAAAATCACGTCATTATTTCAACGGGCTTAAGTGTTATTGAGATTTGATTGAAAAAAAGAAAAATGAAGTTTTTAACCCTTCTATGTTCAAATTTCAAAAAATAAAAATATATAGCAGTATGCGTTTTCGTAAGCTTTGTTCTGGAGCAAAAATCACCTCGATTTCTCAACGAGCTCAACTGCTACCAAGGGTTTATTTAAAACATGTTTCATCCCTTTTCACTCCCTTAGTTTTCGAGTCTCGAAAAATGCCTTTTTAGATGGTGCCTGCGGAGTACGGGTAAGCCACCCTTAACATTATATGTTTCTAGGTTGATGCTTAGTGACTGGATGTTTGAACTTTCACACGTCTTATGATTCTACCCGCTAGTCACATATGTATGGTGCTGTAGTGACCTAGCTCTGACTGGCGCAGTCAAATGACATATGTCCCAGCACAAAGACACGTTGCTATAGGCCGTTCACGATAAAGTGAGCACTGTATAGACTTTTCTTTCAGCAGTTTTGCAGTCATCTTCACTATTTTTAATATGAAAACTTCCATGTAACAAAAAAATAAAGCGTAAAGGTTTCAACAATCTCAAAAGTTAATATATATTGGCCAAATAAAACGTATTTTTAATTAATTACAAGTTCTGCTGAGTGTTCAGTTTATAGTGAACAGCCTATAATAACTACGAAGCAGAGCTGTAGATGTGCCAATGAGGCACTTAAACAGGTTAGTACGAATAATTTTCCCGCATTCAGGGGCCACTCAATAACGGAACGCCGCATACAGGATGTCTCCATGAATGCTATTTAGAGCTATTCGTCACGTTGTAGGAAATGCGAAGACGAGACTGTTATGACATAGCACCTTCAGGGTCGAAGAGGCTGGGAAGTACCGTTTATTGACACACAAATTATGGTCTTTAAGAGTGCGTGTTAGATAAATAAACGCTGAAAACATCTATTGATTTCTACGATTTTTTTTCGAAGCAAATATGGATAAATTACTCAACGACAAACCTAGATAATGGTATTTGCCAACTTTAAGAGTAAATATCTATCCAAAATTACTAATTCGTTACGCGTGCCGGCGTCAGAGATTGTGCCTCAGAAGTTCGTAACACTGGAAACAATTTTGTTTAAAACGTTGGCTCAAACTATTGTCTTGGATGGCTATTGTTTAACTATCGCAAATTGGCTTCAAAAAACTAACAGTTATAGATCAATGCTTTTAGCGTTGTATTAGTATCACGCACTTTAATAATCGCAATTGTGTTGAAATAGCAACAACAGCGGGTGAGGGTAACTGAGGTGAGTAAGGAGAAGGCCTGGAATGAAAGCACAGAAGAAACTGCCGTGAACTCCACGTGATATTCCGGTTGACCTACGGTATCATCATATACGAGTACACATGTGAGATCCTTGGAGTGAACCCGAACAGACATAGAGTCAGAACCGCCTTGGAGCTATGCGATCGGTACACCACCACCCCGTGCTCCGCGGACTGTTAGCTCGGCCCACTTGACGCTTTATCTAACGTTACTTCAATTTCTTGTATACTACATCATTGTATAGGTGGTCCATGGTCAAGTGCGCACATTAGAAGACCTAGTTTTTTTTTCTTTTCTGTTAATTTGTAGTTTTCTGCCAATGTGTAACGTAAACGAAGCTATCTAAGGGACAATTAAAGTATTTAGATTATACCGTATTGTACAGTTAACGCCTAAAATCACAAATAATAATGTTTCTAAATCATTGTTCTTGACATGGTAGGTGTAAAATGTGCTCACTTTATTGTGAACCCTCTATACTAGTCATCGCATTCCCTTCAACGTCACGATGAGTTTTAAGGCCAAGCTATATAATTTCTACATTTTTAACTATATTAATTTTTTACGTCTGTACGAGAGCAGATATCAAAAATCTGTCTGGCAGTTTTGTTTAAAATAGTTTTCTGCATGTCGGCTGATTTTTTTTTCAAGGCAATAAATACTACGGTATTTGCTAATTATGTAACTGACGGAATTCTGGTTGATTGACTACTTAGTCGAAACCGTGGAATACTTTGCTTGAAAAATTAACATTTTCCAGCTGGAACCAATTTAAAAAAACTGCCACTCAGATTTGTTATATTTGCTCTCGTTTAGGCGTAATAAATTTATCCTCGCCAAAAAAAAGTAGAAAAAAGAGAGCATGGACTTAAACGTTATTCAGAAACATTCTGTAGAAAGAACTATCAGGCGACCACGTGAGCTGATTCGCTAGTCACCGACTGGTCGATTCTGTGATTGGTTGTCCACCACGAGGTCATCAGAGCAGTAGCCTCATCACGAGGCGCCTGTATTGGAACGGCCGCTCAGCCAATGGCCTTGGAACCAGGGCAACGCCACATCCGTGCTAGGAAGTGCTCCCACGGTCATCCAGTTAACAGCTCCGGGTGGGTGATTGGAGCGGGGGTGCGTGAGGGGCGGGAGAAGTTAAACCGAGCCGAAAACAAAGCAAACAACACCCCCCACCCCTACAGGGTTCGCACTCGAGACTAGGCTCATCGAGGGTAAAAGCTTTGGCAATTCCCGGGCGCCGAAGAGTGGCCCGTTGAGGGGAGGGGTGTGCATAATTAAACTGAAGCTGGAAGTCTCTTCCAGCAGCGCGTAACCCACCCCTCGGCCTGCCTTCCCCCGGCAGTGACCGGTCATCAAGGGTGGGTCAGGATGGGACAAGGCACAGGACTGAGTCCCCTGTAATCCGGCTGTAATCCAACTCCTGGGACGCGCCGTGTCCAGTAAACAGATCCGCGACTGACCACTTCCTTCATGCTGGCCTTCAGCGTGCCGACAAGATCTGCTGTCTGCGCGGCGAGCCAAGATTGCCATTTGTAGGCTTTCTGCTACTCTTACAAGAACTAAGTCTCTTCATTCACAAATATTCCTGTCTACATGATGATATTGAATTCGATGAACTCATGTAAATAAACTAAGAACCTAACTGATTATCTTTAAGGTGGATGATGCACGGTCGTATATTTCCTACTACAAGCATTGCTGAAAGGTTGTACACATTTTTGACATTTAATTCTCTAAATGTCAGTGTACTGCAACTGTTTACAATGCCTGAAAATAAATTACTCCCGTATTATCCGAAATTTATTGGAAGATGTTAATAGGTGTACCAGACTAACATTTAGAGGATTAAATGTCAAAAATGTTGATACGCCTTTAAGAATACATGTAGCGGGCAAAATATTGTAAAATAAAGATGGCTGTGGACGATTGTCCTTAAGCAAATAGTTTCAAATAATTTATCCGCTTAAAATATTATTTAGAAATACTTTCCGTAGAAAACTAAACTAAATATTTCAAACCACATCATAACCCTTTACAGGAAATTTATGTTTCCCGTTTCTTTGCTTACGAGCATCATGTTAAACTAAAAAAAAAAAAAAAAAAAAAAAAATCACACTTGGTTATTATCAAATGTTGTCTTGTTGGAACATTCTCGGAGCACCTATTTTCGAGAAATTCTTGCACAACTTTAACAAATGAACACCAGCGGTCTCACTGATATTAAATAACTAACGTGCTCAAGGTTTAATAAAATGACTTTATTTTTAGGGACGTTAATTGTCCTAAACGAAACCCCCCCCTTTTTCTCTCTCTCTCCCTCCCACCCTCCCCCCCCTCTCTCTCTCTCTCTAAATATATATATATATATATATATATATATATATATATATATAACTTCTCATTTTATCTTTACGTAAATAAAGATTCTAATGGAGTTTATCGTTCGAATTCATACTCATGTTTCATAAACATATATCTCTGTGTAACTAAGAAATCGTGAAATTTATTTGTGCTGTGGTTCGATGAAAATTTCTCTATTAAGGGCGCGCTACAGCAATTTTCATCATCATTATTTTATTTTGTATTTGTACCAGATATTTTTTTTCTTGTTTTGGACACAAAATGTGACTAAAGTTGGCTCTTATGAAATTTTTTATCTCTCATAGTTTTCGCTTAATGGCTTGTTAAAGTCATATTTTGCATGTTTCCGTTTTAACGACTACACTAAAGCCAACTGATATACCAAACTCAAAAAATAAATCACAGTGGGTAAAGACATTGCAGGCTACAATGACATGCTCATAAAATTAAAGAATAAACATTATTTGTATTTTTAAAAAAAAATATTGAACTTTTTAAATTTTTATTTTCAGTTTCAGACATTTTTTAAAAAATTCAAATAATTTTTATTCTTTAATTTAATGAGCATGTCATTGTAGCCTGCAATGTCCTTAACCACTGTGATTTTTTTGAGTTTAGTATATATGTTGGTTTTAGTGTAGTCGTTAAAACGGAAACATGCAAAAATATGACTTTAACAAGCCATTACGCGAAAGCTATGAGAGATAAAAAATTTTCACAAGAGCCAAATTTAGTCACATTTTGTTTCTAAAATAAGAAAAAAAAATATCTGGTACAAATAAAAAATAAAAAGTGGTGCTGTAAATTGCGGTAGACCGCGCCCTTAAAACCCCTCGTATATACAGTATCATAGTATCGTTGCCTTTTAACTGAATAGCATAAAATAAAATATATAAAATAAACGAAGAAGGAACCAAAAAATTCGTAATAAAACAATTATGTTCGCTACTGAAAGAAACAGGGCTGTTTCTAAATTCCGCTGCATAGATCAGGGCTCCTTGAATGTGATATGGTACTCTTGGCTCCTCGTTGGCTGAAGGACCAACCAGTAGCGAATGTTTGGAAATTGCATTGAGGGTTTATTGTGTGGTGTGGATAAATAATGCAGTAGTGTGTGGGAACACAGAGGCCAACAAAATAAGTCATCCTTTAAAAATATATATTTAGGCGACTCACATATATCTTGTGCTGATCACCCATAAATCATTACGTAATTATCAACAATTTAAAATGTATTTTCCGAATTATACGACCAACTATAATAGATTTTAATGGATTTTAACCCCCAAACGCACGAAAATAAGTTACAATATTTTATCAAGTGCTAATATTAATCTCATAAAACCATTCAAAATTATTGATTGTATTACTTAATTTATTGTATACTTACAAAATTTCTACTTAAGTTGCTATGTAATATGATTCCCTAAAATTTTGAAAGTATTAAAATCTACTCTTCACTATAAATTAATTATATTAATAGTTTTATGTGTCTCTAAACTATGTTTTAATAATCACACAAAAATAAAATTAATAAAGCGAAACAATTTTATACTTACTTCATATGAAAAGAAAGTTCTCCAGAAATGCTCAGAATAAATTGGTAAACATCTATTTATTTTATAATTTGCACTGTCAGTGTATAACTACAGCTACATAATTAATTTGGATGTAAAGTTTCACGTCACCTGACTGATATGACTTCTCGTAGTTAACTGATTAATGTTAAAGTCATAGTGCACCTTTAGGTAGTAAATTAGTGGATTGATAACATTGATTTCTATAATTTCAAGCATATCTGAGTAGTGAGCATTATAAAAATTAATATAAAATTGTAGAAAAAATTACAGAACTAAACTAATTGTATTATTTAGCCCATGGAAAGCGCGTTAAGTGAAATATACTTTTATTTTGTAGTAAATGAGTTTTTTTACACAGGTTAGTTGTAAACATGTTAGCTATTTGAACATGTTTCTATGAAGTATATCGTATAGTAGTAGTCATATTTTAAATTTTAAATTTCTGGAGAAACGTGCATAACTATTATCCTAACGAATATAGATTTCGTACAGATTTTTTCTGCACTGCCTGGATAATTTAAACGTATCTCTCACTATCTACCTTTTAATCAAATAAATATATAAAACGTTGCTGAACTTTGGCAACAAACTCAAAGAAGTGTTTCCTCAAGAAATAAGTGTCATGATCGCCAGAATAAGTTATTAGTAGGCCTACAGACAGGAAAAATTCGCTCATTCACTGACCTGTAGGCTAGGCTGCAAGAATATATGTCTATATTAGATACATTTATATTATTGGCTCAGAGACTTCTAGGAAGTGTCAGGTGAGTCAAAGGCCAATTGCGGAAAACACAAACTTACAGTTGTTGGAATAATATCTTGTGGGGGCCACGGTGGTTGAATGGTTAGACCATTCACCTCACACCAAGGCGATCCGGGTTCGGTTCCCGGCGGGGTCCCCGAATTTTCGTCTGAGGGAATCGTGCCGGATGATGCAGTTGGTCGGCGGGTTTTCCCGGGGATCTCCCGTTTCCCCCGCCCCTTCATTCCGGTACAGCTCCATACTCAACTCACGCCCCCCCCCCTCGCGTGCGCTTAGCTTGTGCCCAAATTTAAACGAGAATTTTTCAGGTCTCTAATCTGCAACAATTCGCGAGCCAACGACGGTGAAAATCGAGTTAGATTGGGCGTGCTGGGAGGTTACTGTCACACTGTACGAACACTTCTTGAATTTCAGTGAGAGTTTGGTTGAGTAGGTATGGAAACGACATTGCACCATTTTTTCCAAAATTGCATGGGGCCGCTTCATAAACATCATCGTCATCCTCATAGCCATTGTCATTTTCATCGTCAAAGACATCGTCAATAGAGTTGCCATTCTTATCGTAATCATTCACTTATCAGAAAATTATTTTCTGTGAGCCAGTTAGTTCATTTGTGGAAAAAGATCATTAAAATTCTTGGAAATGTCTGTATTTAGTGTAATTTCGCAATACAACACTTTTTGTGTTAATAAACACTTTATTATATATTCTCAGGAAACAACCAAGACAGAAGTTATGACACCAAACTATTTCCCTACATACCGGTTGATATCGTATCCAAGTTTCCTCTGCTTTGTAAGATACAATTTAGTATAGCAGTATGTTAAATATTTTTTTTTGCCGTTCAATTTGATTATGATACAACAAAAAAAAAATCTACTTTAGCTACATTTCCAAGGGCCAAAAACACAACTTCGGAATATACTTACCACCAAGTCTTGTTCAGCTTTTCAAATTATTTTTCATGAGAAGTTACCTGCCGAAGTTATTCGGTAAATGTAAGTAACATATTCTGTAAGTATATACCGCAGATTTGTTCGAATGGAAAATGTATCTATGATGGGTTGCGTAGTTTTGAGTTATTTTCACATTATGATACAAAGCAGTTGGTTATTACATTACCCCAGTCTTCTCCGGAATTGTTCAACAGATACAGTTGCAATAGCAACGCATCCGTTATCTTAGTAGGTATGTACTTCAAACGTAAATTAAATGACATGAATCTAATAAGTGGGTAAAAAGCAAGAAAAACACGGTTTGTACGTACAAAATTTTCAAGCAACATGGTGACACAAAGATATCCTAAATTATATTATGCCTGACAACGGCGGAGAACAAAAATACACAGAGAAAAATGTTTGGTACAGGCAACCGTATATAAGTTTGTGTACAGCGAAGCAAATACGTATTTGATACAACAATTTATTTGCTAAACGAACAATATATAAAATTCGTTAACTATTGAGGCTATTGTTCTAACGAGACGTGTATTTAACTGGACTAAACCCTCTTGCCGAGAGAAGTAAATCTGTTATGCAATCAAATGTTTACTTGATTCAAGATTTACACGACAGTTTGTTCATATTAAAACTTAAAATGGTTCACTGTACTAATATTCTTTTTCGTGTAAGACAGAAGCATTTGACTAAGCTCAACCCTCCACAATCGAGAGTGATGACAATTTGTTGAAGGAGAAATATTTAGTGAATGAGTGAGAGATTTTTGTCAGCGCTCAACATCGAGGTCGTTAGCGATGGTGAAGGGTGACATGAAGTGAGTATGGAGCAGCGCCGGAATGAAGTGCGGTGGAAGTGGGAGATCCCGAGAAAACCCGCCGACCAACGGCATCGTTCGGCACGATTCCCACACGCAAAAATCCGGGGACCCCACCGGGAATCGAATCCGGATCGCTTTGCTGGGAGGCGAAAGGACCGACCGTTCAGCCCCCCGACCCCCATTTGTTAATACTTTAATAGTTTGTCCGGGTTTGGGTCGTATTTATTATATATGTGACACTGCTATGCGTACTGAATGTAAGCGAAGTATGAAATGCGGTGGAGAGCTGCCAGATTAAATACTGCGACGACCCAAACAGCAAACATCAACTGGCCCACTTGTGCAAATCTGATCGTGATAAGCAGCCCACAGGCAGTAAACATTTGGAATGCACCCGCGGCCACATGTGCCATACATGATGCATAGTGAAATCACCCACACATCAACCACAAGCATTCTTATTATACTCAGATGCTTGTGGGTTAGTTTGCTACGTCTGCTTGTGGACCGTATACTGAAATATGTCAGTCTTTTTAAACTAAGTTGTCCACATTAAAATTATTTCAGTATAAATACAAACATATTTACTGACATGGCCTGATTAACAACCATTCCAGCAAAGGTAGACCACCATACTAGCGAACGTTGACCGCTTCTGCCAACAGTTGGAAAATTGAAAAATTATTACATTTGCTACTAGGGGAGTGACTGGTCATTCCTGGTTATTTGTTGGAGGTGAATAGCTTAGAATAGGTAGATGTACAGAAGGTGTAAATAAAACGTTGTGGTTATTTTCTGGTACTGGATATTTATTGAAATGGAATGTTTATCTCTGAATTTTTATCTTTATATTCGCAAAAGAACTGTTATCTTCTTACGCTCCGTTAATATTATACCTTATATTTCTTGCTGGCTTGCGAAATGTCTGACCGAACTGTTGCAATGCCAGCCAGTATAGAAGACATCGCGGAATGTGGGGCTTAATTGGATATGCAGTATTCTCTGCTGCAATTTACGCATCAATCTCCGTAACTGTTCAATAATATTGCATTTTTAATTTCGTAACACGCCCCATGACCACTACTTGAAGTAGAATATATATTTTCTTGCATATTTTGTTTTGTTAATATTCGAAAAGTTTGTGAGACTAGCTGACGCTTTTAAGATTCAAAATTATTGTTTTCTGTAGGGCTTTCAATTGAATTAATTCATAGTGTAATAATGAACAATTAGTATAAACGTAAGCCAAATGTTAACCAATTATTTGGTTGCAAATTGTATAAATATTATGTACATAAAATATACAAAAGTGATACAAGTTTTTGATGAATTATTATGGTTTTGAGCCTCAGAATGCACATTGCTTTGCTTTTTCCATTCGAATTAGCCCCAAACCTACACAACATTTGATATCCGATCACAGTGAATTTATTGTATTGTTAGCTGTTATTAAGATGTAGATATAGTTTTTAACTATACGCTACAATTACATTTCGTACAGACTCAGCTTTTTGTAGTCATGTCGTGCAGGCAACATCACATGTACGAAACATTAGCATGTTGTCTGCACATATTCTGCACATACCTACTTGGCACACAACAGTATGTAGTGGCTACGCTGCAGTTCTCAGGTAACGTGGATGAATTCCTCATGTGCTGTTAGGGCAAATAAAACGTGTTTTCGAGATCTTAAATAATCTTAATTTTTATTGTACAGTAAACATAATTTTTAACAATTTGATCTTTCCGTTTTAAAAACAAAGACAAGCAAATCCCTAAAAACAATTTTAGTATCAATTTATGTTCGGACATAAAGATGTAAAAATTGTCCCGACAATTGCCCAGAAATATCTTACTTGATAGTTGGTTTACAATAATTGTTTCACTTACTAAAAAAATCATTTCATTTCATGAAATGTTACTTTAATATACATAAATAAACGTGTTTGACAAAAATAATGTAAGGATACTGATGTTGAGTGAGTAAGACGTTTGATATTTAGCCTGGTCTTGTGAGATTCTACTTACTTTCCAACTTAATTGCCAGTTATATTACGAAATGTTGTAAATACCTTTGATACCCCGAAATTTTTTTGTTTTGAAACAATATTTTTTTTTCGTTGTTTAATTCATTGATAAACACAATATAACCTAGTTCAAACGATATCAGCGTGATATAAACGCAAGGGAAACTAAGTTGACAGGAAGATTGTATTTTAAAACATTCAACTTCGTTGACTAAATAAATATTTTATTACCATTATATGAAAATATATATAATTCTTCTTATGGCAATTCATGTCTTATACTTTATAAGTTTTATTTTAAGAATACATGGAACATTTTGGATTATTGTCTTAGTAGGTATTTTTACATTTTTTTTTCTGAGCTGTGTTAGTAAAATTGTATATACGATAGAACACTCAATGAAAAATATTCAAGCCATATCGAAATTTTTCAGTGCTGATTGGCAATGATATGAGGATCCTAGAGACGTATCCGTTTTTTTTAATCTATTTTGGAAGTTTATATACATGTATTGGTAAAATGACTGGAATTATTGCATGAAGGATTATAAAATCGGATAGTAAAATATAGAAACATTTAAAGTAAATAGAACCACATCAAACCAACAAAAAAATTAAATGAATTTCAACGAAGCAGTTCCTCACTTAAAAGTCACCGAAGATAACACAGAAGAATTATAAAAATTGTAATGTTTTACATGTCGATATAAAGCAATAATGCCCACTTAATCGGAGTCAGTAGATATAAACTATTAACGAATTATAGTGTAGATTATAGAATTTGATTTATTTTTAGTTGAATGTTGGTTAAGAACGTTGCATTACTTCAGCGTGAATTCTTTAGTTTCAATATATTACAACATACAACATCTAGTAGTCACAGGCGTCTAATCAAAGATGCATCATTCTAGCCAAATGCATGACCGAAAAAAATACTTCATCTTCAGCGCAAATATCCATGCTGCAAATTTCGTGTCTCTGACATTTCGACTTCTATTTTACCTCAGAACTCGTAAATATGTATAACCTTAGTCACGGATATTTGGACGTTATATTTGGTCTTTTATCATGTCAAACTACAAACAACTAACAAGAAGTGTCGACACTACTGTGGAAATTCAGTTACTATTTCTGGCGTCAAGTTTCTTGTGCCTTTCCCGCCTACCACTAACGAACATCTGTAAACCGTGTCATAAGAAGATCGAAACACGAGTACGTCATTCTTATCCTTGGACGGCCTTACGGTTAGGATAAGAATAGGGTTTTTTCCAATTGGTATATACCCACTCTAGCGGGTGGAATATTGAGCGGAGCTCACCTGACCTATGGACGCACTCTTGAACATGGCAGATGCCAGCTGTTGGTCTCCGACTGATTCTCACCTCTAACGGGGATGGTTTCCAAGGTTGAGTTCCCTAATACGGACCGGGGATTGGTAAATCGCTGGTCTTCCCGTCTCGTATTGCTATGTCATGTTCGTTTCGACTTCAGAGACGGTTCTTCGTCTCATAGTCTAATCAGGTGTGCAACTGAGCACACTACGACATGTGACTGATCTCAGTATGACAGACGTACATTGTTTCTTGTTAAACTGTGCATCTTGGCGGTATGTAACCGAAGGTGTCAAGTGTACTCCACCTGCTCGTTGGGAATATAGCAATTAGAAAAATGTCAATTCTTATCCTAACCGTAAGGCCGTTCAAGGATGAGAATGACGTACTTATGTATCAATCTTCTTGGATCTCTTCATGTAAGTGCAGGTTGCAGATTCCACCAACCACCTTACGAAACGGTTCACAGATTTTCGTAAACTTAAGAATGGCGTGAAAGGTACAAGAAACTTGACACCTTTGACAACATACCGTCAAGGAACACAGTTGAACTATTTCTGGTATTCCATCATACGACGGTTACAGCAGAAATGTCTACTTGATTCACATTCATGAGGATGTTGGTTTTATCACTTTACGGGAGCGTTACGGGATTTCAAATTAATAACCGTCAGTTTATTAAGGGCTGAGGGATTACTCTTATTAAATTACCAGAATAGATGACACACTGCTGTCCTGAAGCAGTTTTCCACTCTTATTATAAGCACAGTTGGACAGTACCCTATTTGATCAATAGGGTCTACTTACATGAAAGGTCGACAATATAAATAAAAAAAATATTTATTAAAAATATTTTGATTAGGATTTACATTGAAGCCCAATTGTAAAACTTACCAAAACAATTAGAATATTTTCGTATTAAGAAGTTATTTTGTGTGGAACCGTGAGTTTTTCTTGTATTGTTCAGTCATTACTCTGTCATTTTCAATGCATATCTGTACTGTGAGGAGAGCAACAAATGTCAGATACGCTGAATCAGACATCGACTTTGCTAACGGCAGAGAAGTCTCGCTATTTCTCAGAATTGTAGTTTTCTTCAAGTATTTTGAGAGGACTCTGACAGATTAAGTTTCACAATGTTGCAAGGGTTGTTGTTTCACAAAGTTTTAGATTTTAATATATTTATATTTGTACGAGGTATTGTTTATTTTGTAGAGAACTTGTAATCTCAGGGACGGTTTAACCTCAGTAGCTTAGCACATGTTTAGTTGTGTGTGAGGGCGCATTATCTGTATTTATTTGTTTTTCACACCCTACTAATATATAAACGTGAATAATTTAGTTCAACATGTAGTTAAGTTTAAAAGTCACTTTCAGGCTGTTTAACTAGTTTAACTTGGATTTGTAAGTTTATTATAAATAAATATAAGTTAGTCGACGCTTCCTCGTCTACAAACAAATTCGTAGCAACTATTATTACTACTGTCAATATTTAGCATCAATTATAAGGATATCTTATCTCGAAATTTATAGGTATAGATTGTTTAGAGTTAAGGTAGCACTTTTAATGACTGCCTAGCCATGCATAAATGTTATTGTGGCTTCAGGCGGTAACTTTTACGTGTGGTCACGTGGCTACGCGGCAATGTTTAGATAAAAATAGGTGGAGAGACGCACATTAGCGCAATTAGAGTGCGGTGACTTTTTCGAAACTTTAAATACCTAAATTATATTTATTTTTGTACGATATGTGGTTTGTTTTGTAGGCATACATTGTGACTAATTTTTTACAGTGATGTAAATTTCTTTCCTTCCATAGTTTTTGTAGGCATGTCAAAGTCCAAATTTGCATAAAACGGTTTATTACAAGAAAGTAAAACCAGCTGACTTACACAAATGAAATAATTTACTATGAATAACAGCGTAACTAGTTCCGTCAACATACGTATAAAAACCACATTAATTTTTATTTATGTATTTTGTGAAAATTGCCGTTTTTGAAGTTAGAAATTGAAATTGTCTGGAATTTTTTAAAAATATAAATATAACTAAATAAATAAATAAATATATATATATATATATCAGTATTATACATATCTTGTCGTAGCCCGTGAAACTGTTCTTCAGCGTAGATTATATTTTTTTATATAAGTAATTTGGTTTTCGTTTATCGTATTAAACGTTTTCATGCAAATTTTGGTTATGTTACTATACAAACACTAAGAAAGCTTAGGCATTTACATTACGCTAAAATTAGTCACTATGATTGTCTACAAAGCATACCATATTTCATATGAATACTGAAATAATTAACACAATTAAAATTTTAGAACCCCCCCTCCATCAACAGTTTTTCTTGCTTAAAGGAAAACTGTTCCTAGGGCTTTGAAAGTTTTCACTTTAGGGTCAATTATATAAAATTGTCACAAACCTAGAAGTACTTTTGTCTTCTCTACATTACAATTGGTTTGTACATCTTAATCTAAGATAAACTGTGTGGAGCTAGTTACATGCTATAAACTTGTGGGGAAACACAACAAGATTAAGAGGGCGTGGTAGATAAATAAGCGCTGAATCCTTCAAATGAGATCTACAATTTTTGAAAGACAATATGGAAAACCTACAAAACAGCTATCCTTAATAGTTATATTTTCCAACTTTATGATCCGTCATTTACTCAGAATGTAGCATTTGTCAGGCGCGATCTCTTGCGCCACAATTATATGCATGAGATTTCTGTGCCAGAGATTGTTCTTCAGACATACGTTAGTCGCGAAAAACTTTTGCTCAGAAAGTTGACAAAACTGTTGTCTAGGATTGCTGTTTATCGATTCTTACATAATGACTTCGAGAAACCTACGATTCTGAACTGACGCTTTTAGCGTTGAATTATATACCATGCCCTCTTAAGTGCTTGTTAATAATATAACTGCGTTTAGTTATAAAGACGTTAACTGAATAGTTGGTAAAACTAGCCCTACGGGTCTAGGTCTCCATTTAAGGATCAAATCTCGGCATGAATTCCTCTTTCTAACACTGTTTGTCATGAACTAAATTATTATACCAATTCTGTGGCTTGATGGCTTTATCGTTTCGTTACCATTCATTCTGTATTTAAAATACCATGATATATGCTACGAAATGCGAATTGCGCGACGCAAGTAAAACAATTTGTTAGTGGATTAATGTCAAGGATTCTATGACGTCAGCGCGACAAAAATCGCGGACGTGACGTGATTTGTGAATAGAAAGTATTCCAGTGTTATTCGCGTCGCGAGCGTGACAAAGCTGAAAAATATACTTTAACTTTATGCCCAAATGTTGGCGGAATTGGTGAATTTGTGTTATATTGCCTTTATTTATTTCACAAGAGACTTTTGCTTGTTATTACAAGCAAACCAAAGCCTTTATAATCAAACGTGTAGCTACTGATTTAGGCTATTTTGACACATGGGACATTCCTCAACCATGTGTTAAACTACGTAGGCTTTTCATATAGTTCATTAGTGTCTGTTCAACAGCCGTGTCACTCCAAACTCCTGCACAATACTTTTCCAATCGATGAATTGTAAAGAAATATTCTGTGGATAAATTTAATATTCAGTAGAATACACTCATGACTTCATATTAACTTCACTGTGCAGATAGATATGACACGGTTTGGCACAAGAAAAATGATCACAGGAATTGAAAATGTATAATTTCTTTCACGCAGTACAAATGTAAATTATTATCATCCTTACATTCAGAACATATGGTACTTTTTCGGACGTGAAACCAAGGTGAAGTTCTGTTCTAAAATATGTGATGTTCTGCCTCCTTTCTCAAATTCTTGAAACTTGTTCTCAAATTCTTTGAAACTTCTTTGTAAGTGATGCCAGAACTTAGTTGACTTCAAAAATGTGTATGGTGGATCACAGTACTTGAAATGTTTTCAATAAACTGATTACAGCATCTCTTTCAATTCTGAAAGTCTGAGTTTAGCGAGAGCCAGATTCATTAGGTAGCGCTCTCTGATAGCTCTGGAATATGCACTTCCCTCATATAGTTTTTAAACCGTATTTGGTGCATATCCATGGTTCAGTATATCCTTTAAGCCACAGACCGATATTATGTACACAATACAGCCCGGAAAAGATATGAAAAGAATAATCCTGCATGTCTATTGAAAACTGATTACCTTTGCTTTTCTTCAAATGTACTTACAACATCCTTTACCTTCATTTAAAATGACTACTATGTAATTAAACCTGTTTTCTGCTCCATTGCTAAAAAGTTCTCGATTGCAGTGAAGACATACAGTACGACAACCATCATAGCTGGTTAGGTAGTAGGTTTATGAATTGATATTGTGTATGGAGGGACGAAGGAAAGGGAGAGGAAATGTTACGAAATAAAAGAAAAATAATTTACGATCATTCAAGCACTTGAAAATCTACGATGACACTTATTAACAAATGAATGAGTATAATTGAGGGTAGGGATAACATCGGCATGCATCCAGAGCCCTTATCTCAAAAACCATTAGTCATACAGGAGAAATGAACATGACCGTTTTTTGTAGAAAATTTTACGTAGGTAATTTTGGTGTAAACATATTTTGCGAAAAAAAACGAAACAAACTTGATAATTAAGCTAAAACCAATATGGTGGGCTAGGCTCTAGTCGGAATGGTAAGGACTTTCAGTCTGTTGAAGAGTAAGATGGTATAACTATCAATACCAAAATTTATCTTATTAATTTTTTTTTTTTTAATGAGGAAATTGATTTAAAGTGACTGTATTATTAGGGTGATCACGGCCATAGAGGAACAGGTCTGGACACTTGGAGTTAAAAATGGACCCTCGTATGACTGATTGGCGCCATTGGCACTCTAGTGTTGTTTTAACATTGCGTAAATGGAACAAAAAGTAGCAAGTTCGTGTCGTAGCTGCTAGGAGCTCTGGTAGTACGACGCTATATTGCATTGTTAATACAACACTTCATTGCTAGTGGTGCTTTCAGTCGTAAAGGGATCAACTGAATAGCATTAGTAGATATGCTATTGTCTGGGCCTGTTATCCTAAGACCGTGAGCGCGAGAGTTAAGATTTCCCCTTCATAGATCGTTCTTGTAATCGAGAATTACTGCTGACTTGTCATGGAGAACGTATCAAGAGTTTAATAGTAGAAAATCGTAGCCAACCGTTGAAAAAAAGTCACTAGTCTTTGTTTAACTCATTTTGCTAGTAACTATGGCAGATAAGGATTTGATAGCTTTGCACACAGACGAAGTTATTGACGCCGTGTTCGCACGATATACGGATGAGAATAATTCTACGAATTTGAAAATTTTCGCTAAAACGGTAACAAATACAAATAAAAAGAATAAACATCGGCTGTACTAATATAGACACGTCCTCCATATTGTACAAGCCAGGGGAACACGTGATCGTAGTTATAACAAAACACGTTTGCCTCAGGACATTGCTACTCATGCGCTGCCCGATCAGCACTCTACCTATATATTAACTCTACTGTTCAAATACGTTTATAAATGTCATTTTTTTGCAGTATCATAGAACTCACAAAACACAATTGCGCATACCTGTCGGGTATTTGCGTGTGCAGTCGATGTGATCCTAGATAAAAAAATTCGTTCATCAGATGTTGAAAATACTGACTGCTGACAATAAGCTAGACGTTTCACAGGAATTGGTTTTTATAGGTAGGGCAGTCTCAGTAAAGAGGATTTGTATTGTCCTGCAATCCACAGTACTGAGCTACCTGTGTTTCAGATTCCCTCAGATATTTTTGTTTAATTAACGTGTTGTTTGACTTTGTACATTTTAAATTTATTTCTACTTTTTCTACTGTAGACTTGGTTCACTGTCGTAGAATGTAGTATCTGGATTTATTATTTGGTTGATTAGAAAGAGAGTCGAGTAGCAGTTTCATCCTCAAATAGAGCTAGTAAGTCGATTCATTCTTTGTCTTCTTGAAGTGTGTTATCAGTGCGTTGTCTGAAGATAAGTGACATTGGTGATCGCTGAACGTTACTGACCTACTTCTATAGTGTCGCGACGTCTTGAATCGCTATCAGAAGTGTTCTCAAAAATGAACCTAATGGTTTACTACACTGTGGTCTTAGTACACGCTACCTCATAACCAGTGGTTACAATCAGTGAAACTTTAGTTGATTAAATTTAACTTAGCAATATGTGTCCATCTGAATATGTGTAATTAACTGAAAACCAGTTACCAGGCAGTGAAATTCCCTGTAAATAAGACAAAATAACATTACCATTATAGACATTTAGTCACTAAAACTACCAGTCCTGCTTGTGTGATGCAGAATGGGCAATCTTGTGAAATTAAAATGGTTACAAACGTTGTAAAGTCATTTCAAGTGTTTTCAAGTAAGTGAAGACAATGCTGAGCCCATGAGCAAGAAATTAGCAGCAAGGAATGTAACTGTATTTTAATTAGTTACATACTCAGTAAACACATAAAAAGTTGTTAATTTAAGACAGGTGTTTAATTGTTACAGCTTGTGCTGTAATTATATTAGTGTCTGTTTGATGTATAGTATATTTAAATTTTTTTGTAACTATTTCATTTTAAACAATTATTTTAAAGGTCTACGGTATGCATTTAAAATGAATGTTACAAAAAGGCTTGCAGACTTTGAAATGTGGTTCCTGTCGAAATCCACGGAGGGTTAGCGGTGCTGTGCAAAGAGTCTACGTGTCTAATTTTATGTTTCATGACCTTCACCCAATAAGACGACTGAATTCTTGATGTTTCTTATAAGCCCGTAAAGCACTTCAGCTATATTTGCTGTTGAAACACTAGTGAACTCTGGCGCAGTTAGCGGGACAGGCAGTTTGACTGCAACTGTTGACAGACTCAGCGATGCTAAGCACGTGTAATGCGGGCAGCGGATGCTTCAGTGGTTAGAGCGCTAGCTTTCCACTAAAGCGATTCGGGTTCGATTACGCGCGGGGTCAGCCCCCAGATATTCGCATATGAGAATCGTGCCGGACGATGCTGTTACTCGGCTGGTTTTATCGGGGATCTCCAGGGTTCGATTTCATATCGTCCTCAAGGCCAAGCAGATGCCTACAGGCGGCCAGTCATAAGCCTGCAGTTCAAGGTGTGACACCCTTGTCCTCGGGTAAACTCCCCACACGGTATTTATTTACAGCACGTGTAACACGTGTTGTTTCTCCTGGACGCGTTCCCTTACACGGGTGTCCGATATTGTGTATGCTCTTAAGGCTATGATCCATAATTTCTACTGCTTTCACGATATTTTTTTAAAATCATAAACAAGAGCATATATCGAAATAAGTGTTGCACATTTTTGTTAAAAACAGTGCTTACTATGTTAACTAAATTCTTGACGACAAAATCTACAATGGTTTCAGCTAATTAAGTAATAAAGTAAATTTCATTGACTAATTAGCCGAATCTACATCAAGAATCTTTGTATTGAAAAAAATTAGACAGCATTGTAAAAATAATAATAAAAACTGTGCAAGAGTTGTTTCATATCTGCTGTCGATTAGGGATAAAAATTAAGTGTCGTGGGAGCAGCAGAAATGAGTGGTATTAGAGTATAGTCAGCCCCTGGGCTAGTGCAGTAGCTGCGGGAGATGCGCTGGCCTCGAAGTCTTGAGGGAGGGGGGCTTGATAAGGGCAGGAGGGGGTGGAAGAGGATCTGGGATATCGGAAAGCGACCCGTGTCACATTGTTTATTCTAGTGCGCGCAGACCCATCGCCGCCTTGTAGCTACGCATACTTAACAACGTGTTCGCCCGCACCTGGAGAGCGTCATACGCGCCTTGCAAGTCAGATCGCAGCATCACAGGGCGGCCCGGAACTTGCTGCCATGGTACGTACATGCTTATTGCAGGCTCTTGTAAACACGTCTTTAGTAAGTAATTGGAAAGTTTAATTATTTCTTGAAAAAAATATTACAGTCGCACCAATTTTCAGAAAATTAACACGAAATGACCGTTAAAAATATATATAAATTAACCAAACCGGATTCGGTTTTACATTTTTTTTTAAATTACGTTTAACAGTACGTAGGTAAAAATTACTCAGAATAATGAAGTTGTCAAAATTTAGTAAATACATAACATTAACATCAACTTACTACATATGTACGCAGATACCAGAACATGAAAGTTTGTATGACCAGAAAACCAAATCAACATGCAATGTCGAATGAAGGAAAATATATAACTTGAAAATATATTGAGTTAAGGTAATGCTATTAATTATGATAGTTGCATACATCAGATTCAAATAATATGTTTTTAACTGAATTTAGCACGTGCTGATACACATTAAATCAGTAAGTGCAATAATAATTTATAAAAAATAGTAATCCTGAGAAGGTAATGTATTACCTGTGTGTTCCATCGACTGATTAAAACAATATAGCTGTACGAAGTTCTTCAGTACTGATTTAAATTCAATTGTATTTTATTTCCGAGATACTGTTTATCGGTAAGGAAGCTGGACGTGTGTTAAATAATTTTATATATGTAATTTTTATTTATGCACTCACAATATATTAATGGATGTCTATTACGTATCTATTCGTGTGCCATTCATCCAATTACGACGACATTTTAGTGAGAATGAGTTGTTGTGCATGCATCCACGAAAATTTCTTTTAGGATTAAGGCTGCTTTCTGTCAAGTGTGTGTGTGTATGAGTCTATATATATATATATATATATATATATATATATATATATATATGCACACACATGTACGTGTATGTGTGCGCGTGTGTTTATTTTTCAATGCATATGGTGTAGCTGTTTGTTTGAATTATTACATTTACAGCGAATGTTTTATTTAATATTGATGGCAATACTAATACTACTATCTAAATGTTTGCGTTTTCGTCTTCAATTTATTTTTAAAATATCTATTGTATTGTTTTGGGACGTACGACAAAGTAGAACAATTTTACACGTGTTGGTATTTTTAATTTTTTTTTACCAATACGTTTTTATTTTAAAATGTATTGTGTACTGCCACCTTTATTTGTTGTTTTTTCTTCGTTACAAACATTCCTGACGGCATGTCAAGTTTTCAACATTTAATGTTCTAAATGTGAAAATCTATTACACGTTTTAATATTGTAAGGTCATACATTACTTCCGTGTAATCAGACATTTTGTCGAAAGTTAAGAATTCTTATTTTCCAACAAATGTCAGACAGTGTGGAAGTTATTTATTATGCAATCACGTGAAAATATATAGCAACTTACTGTAACATTTAGAGCATGAAATTTCAGAAATATTGATAGGCCTTCAGGAATGCTTGTATTGGAGAAAATACTGTATAATAAAGATGCCCGTGCACCGTCCACCTTAATTGTTTATGTCGTCACGTGGAACAGTTCCAGAATAAAACGTACAGTGTGGATAACGAATAAAATGGTGTAGTTGCCATGGCGTGCGCTCCGGCAGGGTAGAAGCGGTGAACTAGGAGCGCGACCGGATCATTCGTTAATGCGAGTCGGTTCATAAACCAGGACCTTGTTAAGGGTATTGTCTGCCCTCGCGTAACCGGCAGCGACCGGGCGGACTTCAAGACGTGGGGCAGGGGGGGGGGGAGGTGCTCGACCGAAGACAAAGTAAACATCGAAAGAATTAGTACCTGTGCGTTTTAACATAATTTTATAGCAAGCTCCTACGGCGTGAACAGGGCGGGAAATTGGGGAGATGAGGAGAAGAACGGATTTCTTAAAGTGGTCAGTCAAGTCGGCGAGTTCTCTGTTACTCTGTCTCTTTCTTGCTGGATTTTTGTCGGTAGCGGCGAAGAGTGGTCGTAAAACTCCGGATTAAGTATGAACGAGTGTGGGAGATAGTTACGGGAGGAAGGGATATGTGGAGATGCGCACTGCCTTTCAGTCTTATCTGTTAGTTATGGCGACAGAGGACTACGGGGTCTCCTCCACTCCTTTCGCCTCAATTAAATTTTAATGGCGATGTTTCGTGCTGGACAATAACTCGCGGGCACGTCCACGACTACCGGCCCGCCGACACGCGATTATACGCCCTCCGACGTGGTCCAGCAGGATCTCCCCCCCTCCTCCCCCTCACACCAACGACACTCTTCCCCGAGGATGGCGAGGAGCAGAGATAAGGACTCGTCTCGTCCAAACAAGTACGAAACCGTACACTTATAAGAAAGAGAAGTCTTGTGGAACAAATCTACAACATCTACACATTTGCCGTAACAGACAAAACAATGTATTCACAACCTGATCTTAGCATACGTACGTACGTGTGGAAGTAGAAATACTGAGTGTGCATGCAAGCATTTACACCATCACGTACCTAGCGTGCGCACGTATGTGACTAAACTAAGTTGTTTAATTTTCTACTCTATATGTTACGTATTTTGAGTGATGGTTGTGAATCCAGATTTTAGTAGTCGTAAGAATTTAAGTCACAATTTAATAATAAAAATATAAATAAATATATACATATGTATATATACACACATGTATAGGCCTTATGTATGTGCGTAGTTTCAAAACCAGAAATGTGCAGTAGTTTACTGCCGACATTTTGGAAATAACGAAAACATAGTTTATGCACATCTAGATTCAATTGCGTTCTGAATACAATCCCAAAAATTCTGACATACGTGCGTGCGTTAAGTGGGTTTGTGAGGCCTGCTGAAGACTGCTGGACATATTTATCGCGTCCGAGGCTTTATTAGCTATTTACAGAAATAAAAATTAATCACATGATCTTGAAAGATTTTTCGCTAGTTGAAAACAGTACGCCTAGACATGATAATGTAAGTTGTATGGGAGTACGAGGCTGCCTTAAAGTGTTCAAGTTGGGGGAAATCATAATTTTATGTTTGTATGAAATAATGTTGTCTTTGTATACGTTACTTGAGAGTATAATTTCCTTTTAAGAAAAAATTTAGCTGGACCAGTTTTCCCACAATTGCACTTCAGAATCAAAATTCTTACGTTTTTGGTTGCTATAAGCCGCAAAAACCGATTAACATAAACACAGTAAAAAAATTAACACCGACAGTACATGCCACAGGCTTGACATGTCTTAAAATCCACTACAAAACATTGTTGTATTTACAAAAATCAATAAAAGAGGCAAGAAAGCCCAAAAAGTCAGACATTTTTTATCATACAAAAATATTTTGTAATGTACTTTAAAACTAGTCGAGCAGTAGTACATATTTGTCACAATTGTCTACAATCATTAACCACCCGAAAAACTTCGAATGAGTTTCGAAACCGTTTGTATAATGTATGAAGCCCCTACATAATGCATAGCTTAGTATCGTTTTTTAAGTTGCAATTTATTTTACTACAGTAACCTGAAGGTAAATGCAATAAAATAAATAAATAAATAAATAAAAAACGTTTTCTCCCGAAAGTTTCTTATTGTGAATAAACGTAGTTAATACAGTTGTAAAGTTTTTACAAAGAATGCATCGGAGTGAATTATAACGCAAATATTGCATAATGCTGCGAAACAATTTTTGAAATTAAGTTTACGGTTACAAATCATTTAAATTCAAAAGGGCATGTGTTGATACATGGGAAGGATGTTCAAGTGGGGAAAATCATAAATTAATATTTGTATGAAATAGTGTTAGTTTTGTAAACGTTACTTGGGAGACCAATTTCCTCTTACAAAAAATAGTTCAAACAGTTATCCCATAATGGCACTTTGAAGTTAAAATTTCCTTAAAGAATGAACTTAAATAAATTCAAAAATTCACACTGCAACTACTATAGTCGGCAGTTAACTTGACGTCTCACAGCGCGGTGGTGCGAGGATAGCGGGACAGGGGAAACAAGAGGAGATAAGGAGGCGACACAGAGTCGACAGCTTTCAGTAACTGTTAGGAAAATATTGACCCTCAGAGTATACCCGAGAAAGGGAGGTGAAGGAGGTAGCCTGCAGAGGCGCGGAAAGGAGATGCATAGCAGAGAGCAGGAAATAATAAAAACAGTTATTCAGTGTTGTGATGAAGAAATGACAAGTAATTGCTTGAGACTCTTCAGAGAGCAACCAGCAAGAGCAGCACAGTACAAGGGTGTGACTGAAAGTTCTGTAGTCAGGATTCGTCAAGTCACCAAAGAACGACCACATTAGCCACTAACCACTCCAGGAAAAAACAGATACTGGAAATGTCAACATAAAGTATTTAATAAACTGTTACTTAGTTTATTGCGGAACTGAAGGATATTATCATAAAACACATTCAGAGTCGACGAGGGTGAATGAGATGAGTCTCGAGAAGTGGTGGGGAAAAATGGGTGAACCCCGGGAAAAAAATCTCCGAACTGCGACATCGTTCGACTCGATCCTACATGTGTAAATCCAGAGATCAAACACCAGGGATAGAACTCAGATCGCCTAGGTGTAAGGCAAGCACTCGACCGCCGCAGCTTTTTATGTAGTTAAACATTTCGGGGCTATGTTTTTCAGGAGGAATGTATAACTTTTTTTAATAACCTAGACATATCGCGCACCAATACTGAATACAAAAATAAAGCCTAACAATAAATTTACCTACATATAGATTGACATTAAGAAAATCCTTTGTTAGTAGTTTAGTAGCTGACATGACCTGGTTGGCAAAAAAGGATGATTTAATTAATTAATTTGGCCGTACTCATAATCATTGCTAAGCAAAACCCTTTCAGTGAGAGAACCCATATATATATATATATATATATATATATATATATATATATATATATATATATTTGGCTATGTATAGTGACTTTCATAACGCTTGTAAAAGCTTTAAGTAAAATTATGATAGCGTAGACGGTTTTACATTCTTCTTTTGCATTCAGTGAATATATTCTTGAACCCCTTTCTCCTTCTTAGGTCAGGTTCATTAAAAATCCGCCACATGCGTTTTCTTATCTCTTTTTTTCGTAGTGTTGTAGATAGTTAAAAACCAGGGCTTAAAAAAACTGTCGCAAGGGTTCAATAAATATACAAGTATTAAAAACGTTTATATTTGACCATACGTTGTGCTATAAAACGCTATAATAACGAAATTGTGAAAAACAGTGACGTTTCAATTGTAAACAGATTTTGAATTTTAAATTTTATTTTAAATTTTACGTTAAAAACACGCCGTTAACAAGAACGGAAAAATGTGATTAGTTCTTACTTATACAGTTTGAAGTAACATTTTGCCTCTGTTAAAATTAAGTTTTTTAAAAAAAAATATGTTGAATTTATTTTTTTTACTTAAAAAAAAAAAAACATTATTTTTATTCGCAGTTGATACACTACATTTACTATTTTTTATGTGTTCACCACTGCATTATAAATGTATAGTCGACAAAATAAATCTTGAATTGTATCAAGTAGTTTAAACTATGTGTTTTCTTTATTTCAACCGTCTGTTTAACTTGCAATGTTCGTATGTATTATAAGTAAGTTGACAGTTTCAAAACTTGCAAACCATTTTTCAACCACTTGCTAGTATCTGATTGAGCTGAAATTTAGCATTCTTATATAAGTACGCTGACAATGCAATATTATGAGTTACATTACATGTATATCATTATATTATTAAAACTGCGTTAACTAAAACAAATAATCATCTTGTTTTTTTTTCAAGCTTTTTACAGGCTTTCATTTAACTTGCAATGACTTGTATAAAGTACTCTGCTGACAAACAAATAAATAAGTTCCAGAGATTTGAGACTAAATGAGAAAACAATCGAAAGCAAAAAATTAAGTAATTTGTTTTAATGTGAACTGAAAAGCACACGCCCCAATGATTTAAGACTTAAATTAAAAATAAATATTTAAAAATAAAAATATTAAAAACTTGTTTTAAAAAATATATTGTACTTTCTCTTGGTAACTCATCATCATAATATATGCGTAAATGGATAGCTAAGTTATTGGGCCGCATATGAAATATATATACACACACACGTCGTTCATGAGACTGCAATTCGTCGTATCCTACAATGTTGATGTTTTACTGAAAATATTTTCTAAAAATCTCATGGCAGATAAAACATTTTTATTTGCATAAAAATAAATCTATATTAGTTCTTGGAGGATATGTAATTTTTATCGAAAGTGTAAATATTATCCTTATGCCATATAATATAACAAAACGTTTGTTAAAAATAAGCAGAGGATTAGAGCATATTGCTGTTTCATGGACGATATAAACATATATATATAAATATAAACATATATACAGTATATATATGTATATATATATAGAAAGTATTTTAAACAGATATTATATTTTATACTTCTCTATCTACGTACGCCTGTATTATAACGAATTATTAATAGAGGGGTTATTCTGAACATAGAATATAGCCTACATGTAAGTTTTTTTTGTTTTCTTTTAATTTTTTTACTTGTAATTTTATGTGTGGTATTACGTGCTGCAGGCCATTTCCGTAGCCAAGTATTATTAAGAACACACCCATTGTACAGCTCTTTACAGTACCCTTTGATTTAGAATTAAAATAATATCGTTATTATGTGTGTCGAAGTAGATAATGTAGACGTTGTGATCTTGTCAGTTAGTCTGATTTATGTTCTATGAATTTTATTCTGTAGTAGGATAAATATTTATGTATATATTTTTCAGGTTTTCCTAATTGTAACAATATTTCCATTAATTTTGGTTGACTGAATAGTTTTTTTTTCTCGAAAACTTGTGTATATTTAAAGACGGAAGTAAAACGTAGCAGGTTTATATAATAGTTTTCACCTATCATGAAAGGTATATACGTATTCTCAAGCACAACTGCTGCAGCTCACAAATGTGTTACACTTATGTAGTGCATGAAGACGCGTACCGAATGTTTTCCACCCTGCTAGTATACCTGGCCGGTGGTCCCAGATAGTATGATATCAGTTTCACTTCACCCTCCCCTTCTGATATCAGAACTAAGCTCAGACGCCAACTTAACGACCTTATATGGTACGTGTCAAGTGCTACTGCTTAACATATTTTAAAATACATTAATGAATCATATATGTATACTATATGTACAAAATAATAAAACATTGTTTATTTATACATGTAAATAACCAATTAATTAATTTTAATATATAAATTGAAAAATTCTTATTTTTAGATAGTACTGTGATTATTTTACTAATTATAAATCAGTTATATTTTCATAGATAACTTTCTTAGTTTGTAATACTTGTATTACTTAATTTAATACACGTTCGTATTTCTGAATGCACCAAACTTAATTCTTGGGTGCTCATTCGTTATAGAAGGAAAAGTAGTTAACTACCGTAGAATTAAAATGATAAAATCCTGTCAAATAATAGTATCTTCTTCTTAATCTGGTCACAATTCAATAAAAAATAAAGTAAACATTCGCTTAAGCCAGAACTAATGTCAATATTATCTTAAGTGGCCTTGCAAATTAAGCTAATTTACTCTGTGAAGGTCTGTCTGAAATGGCGCACCTCAAATACCTTAACTTTCCAGTCAGTACATAAACGCCCAATTTTCACACGTCAAAACGTATTTTATCTTTATTACTTGTATTACTTGGTTCACATATCTGCACCAAGAAGCCGCACTTCACAGTCAGTCAAAACAAGAAAAAATTCAGCGTTTGTAAAATCCGAAAGGCATCTGGGTATGAAACAACATACGGGTATTTCTCCTACCCGAGCTTAGAGCTCTCGTATTCTGCGAGACGGCAGGAGAAATAAAACGTCTTGGAATGGTAACGAATGTGGCAGAGTAATGAAGGTACTCAGTATTATTCATTGCGGAGGCAGTCTTGCCCCAGTAGCTGCTGGTATACAAGCGAACAGGCTGCCAACCCCTCTTATTGCCCGGACATGGCAACGGGAGCCAAATGACTTTTGGCAATGGCAAACATGGAGTTTTCTGGAGTTCTGCTTTTTTTCTTCTTCATTTCTTCTCAGGCGCATAAATAAGAAGGAACACCGCCGGCCAAATTCGGAATGCGAGGCCAGAGGTTGTGCGGGTCCCGAGGTATTCATGAGACTTTTGAGTCATGAGATGCAAATGAGCAAGGCGGGAAGAGAACTCAGTTCTTTAGCAACGGGATGCAGCATCGTCGCATGACAACACGGCCGACTGCACTCAGATCAAGGTGGTCTGGTTAGGAAGCTGTGAAAGGAGAGATTTTGGAAACTGAAAAATGAATAATTCCGTCCAGATTATCAGTAAGAATTTTTTTTTTTTTGACTGGCTGTCTTACATATTTTCTTAACCACAGCAGCCGTTCTAGGGTTGTTGCCAAGGAGTGCACAAGTTGCAGAGAGCTGTATATTGTTGTGCTCTAGTTGACGCTACATCCACTGACACGCTGGTATATAGGTGCCGCTTATTACTGACTGGTTACAATACACTAAGTAGCCAGTAGATATCATGATCATTGGTATACGAGTGTAAAGTTCTCTGCAACTTGTGCACTCCCTGGCAACAACACACGAGCCGCCACTGCAGGTAGATATTATGTTACTGCCGAAAACTATAGACTTTCAAGCCTAGGGCATCATAGTCAAGTGGTACCAGTTAAGTTGGGGATAGCTGATTATATTGGAATAACATTGACTGCTCATGTGTCTGAATGGCTATGTCAAGCAGTTAGACAAATAATGTCTCCATTACAATATTTTACTACATAAACAAAATTAATTGTTTTAATAGTACCAACAATTAATGTTTAGTTGCCGAAAACAAATTATGATATTACGGGCTGCGGCAGCCGAGTGATCAGACCACTCGTCTTCCACCAAAGCGATCCGGATTCGATTCCCGGTGAGTCGGTCCCCGAATTTACGTATGTGGAAATCGTGCTGGATGAGGTCGCAGGCAAGGCAGATTGCCTATACGCTCCCATTCATTAAATCTCATTTCGGAGTTCAGTTCCCAAGTCTTCGGGTATCCTTCTCATGTGATTTTTTTAATTATTATATTATTTTGTTGCTTGAAACAAATGCTCTAACGGGAACCTAACGACTGTGTCTCGTCACGTGTATCACAGTTTTATTACAAACTTATACGTCTTGCTGGATAAACGACACTACTAGCGAGTTGTAACAATCTTATTATTTATTGTTATTTGGGTGGTTTCACTCAGACGGTAGCTACACTGTGGGATTATTTATATGTTAATAAGGTAGTCATTTAAGATTAAATGACTAAGACAGTCATGGTTAAACGGTAATTACTCAGCTACAACGTCAGGTCCTCGGAATGCAAGGTTAAAAAGTATTATATTAATTTAGGAGGGGAGCGCAATATTACTGATTATTAATATATTATGTTAAGTCGACGGTTGCTGCCACATAATTAGATCTGACGACCTTACCGAAAGCTGGACTGATGAGGTTGACGGCATCGACAGACGAGTACGACCCCACCGGGACTCGACCCCCGAGCCCAGGAGGAGAACTGGACTGTTGTTGATCGGATGAGTGCTGGTGGACGACAGACCTCGTTTACTTGGTAACATGACGTTATATTGACGTGCTTGTCCTCATTACTGCGCCACTGCGAGGGGGGGGGGTGAGTTGCTGTCTTCCGTGGTTTCCCAACACTGGCCTAGTTGCAGCCCGAACCTCTTTCGCTGTCCGGCTTGCTAGGCAATATCATAAGTTGAAACGCAGATAATCCATGGTTAAATAAAATAACTTACCGCGAGGAATTAAGTAATAAAATACGAAGTAACAAACCAAGCAAATCAGAAATGGCTGAAGTAAACAAACATACGAATAATTCCGAAACAGGAATAATGTCGGTATAAAATGAAAAAAAAAAAAAAAGTCAAAACAGGTAAGGACCAAACAAAGTGCATGTAAAAGGCAATAATGACGGCCAAACACAACGTGGACGACACGAACGAACACAGTGACAGTAATAGATTTTGGACAAGACAACGTAACGAATATAACAGACGATAATAGTGGGCTCCTTTCGAGTACAGGACTTTTTTCTGCGACTAAGTAACATAAGCTAGGAATGAGGAATATCCAGCAAAACACATCAGTTTTTAACACCACCCTCATTGCAAAAATCACTCCAAGATTACGTTACAGATTCATATCCAAACATAAAAAAAAACTTAATTGTGTGAATC
>PNEQ01115485.1:39284-65766 GCA_003012365.1 Medauroidea extradentata
AAAAAAAAAAAAAAAAAAAAAAAAAAAAAAAAAAAAAAAAAAAAAAAAAAAAAAAAAAAAAAAAAAAAAAAAAAAAAAAAAAAAAAAAAAAAAAAAAAAAAAAAAAAAAAAAAAAAAAAAAAAAAACAAAGAAAAGTCGAGCGTTAGCTGTTGTCAACAAACAAATAACATACATACAGTCCTAGAAAGGGACATAGTCGTAGCCACAAAGTGGAACAGATAAAAAACAAACAATCGTACCTGAATCTTTGTCACAATGATCTCTTACAGATTTTGGACAGTATAATTGTTGTAATAAAACTTTTGACATTGTTTATAGGAATAAACTTATTGAAAAGCAAACCCAGATGCACTAATTACGTTTTTATATCGTTGTTGAAATAATAACACACGGTCTTATTGGCCGATAGTATGTTTGTCTTATTACAATTACAAATTTGATAATATCATAAATGACAGCAAATTTATTTGAAACTTTCGTTAGGTTTACATTCGAGAAAAAGCAATCAATATAAATGACACTGTAGTTCTAGAGTACAACAATTCAGTGTTGTTTACTACGTCAAATCAATATATTGTTACATATATACTACCTTAACTAACTCAAAGCAACACATTTAATTCACTATACCCTAAAACATATTAAGTACATAAATCAAATAAACTGGCTAGTTGAACATGTATGTTTAAAATATCGTGTGCACTGTACATTCATAAATAGTCTTGTAACAACAACACACGTATTTTGCTCAACGAATAACAGCAAAAAATTACATGTATGGTGAAAGAAACCGGTACTCATGCGTATGGCAAAAACAGATTAGTGGTGTGAAAAATATAATTTTCAGAAAAAGTAAATTATCTTTAACCAATATACTTAGTCTCTGTAAGAAAATGTTTCTTTACGTGGGCCTTTATATTCAAATACTGAAGCATAATACACTGTGTGAATAGTAATGGAAGTAACTAACCAATACGCAATATGAGACGCTTTTTATTTATATTTATTCTGGTTGTACGTGTCCTCGAACAGCGCAAGGCCTTAGTAGTGGTAAACAGGGGGAAAGGGAGAAGGAGTCTGCCATGGCCTGTTTAGGGGACCATCCCAGTATTCGTCTGGAGTATTTTCGCAAAACCCTGGAAAACGGAATTCTGGATATCCGGAGCCAAGGATCAAACCTGGATACTCCCGAATGCGAGGCGAATGTTTTACCACTGCTCCACCTTATCTAACTTCATATCGTAAAGAGAAGAAATGTTAAGCATTGCAACTATATAATTCTGGTAACGTCAGTTTGCATTTGACAGTTTCATAACATATCACGGACTATAGCGAAACATTTCCTCTATGCAGTCTGCTGTCAGATAGTAACGTACAATCTGCAGGTTCCTGGAAATGACGAAGTGGCGCAACGATAACACAACGGACTCTCATTCTGGAGGACACGTGTTCGATCCCTCGCTCCCGCCATCCTGATATCGGTTTTCCATGGTTTCCCGAAATCGTTTGATAAACAAATCCTGGGATTGTTTCTTAACAACGGCCATGAGCGACTCCGTTCCCATCTCCTGTCATTGAACCAAGTTGTCACTGCTTCTAATGACCTCGTTGACGACGAGACATAAAGCCCATATACCTTGCCCAGTAGTGGGTGTGTCTGCCGTGAGACACAGGCGGTTGTTCCACCGAGGTTGCTGGGGATACGCGATAAAGACGCAGTGTGCCGCCCAAACCTTGTCTCCCGCATCTGCGAGGCGGCTTCCTGTCAGGTGTTGGGCGTGGCTGCATTCTTACCCCTGGCTCTGTAATCCTGTACTAGAGCTGAGAGCTACTACATCCCTGCATAGCCTTGCCTGCTCCTTTCTGCCGGATACACAGTAGCCAACTTGACAACATCACTCCATTACTTCTGCCGCACGCCTTGCAACTTACACTGATGTAGGGATACTGCCTGACAAATGTGTACACAAACGCTTAATTTTCATATTCAATAACAGCCACATGTGCTCAAATTTTATAAGCCATTAGAAATGCTAGTAAACTGTATAACGTAGGTGGTCAATATACAGGCCCAAGACCTACCAAATGAACCAAACTTATATAGGCCTAATCCGACTAGCAACCGTCTAAGAGTTATGAATTTTTAAAGAAAGGTTTGTTATACTCGACCCTGAGGTAATCATTTACTGATGGCGAAAAATGTAGTAGTCAATGTGGAACGACATTTCTACACATTTAAAAACGCATTTCATGATACTGAGAGGACAGCTTCATGGGGTAAAAAATTCACTTTCACAAAAGTTGTGTTTGGTTCTGACAGATGCGTCTACTTTGCACGAGGTTAAAGAATATCAATGGGTCACATAAATGATCACCCGATATTGGAAAAACTACATCATATTATGGCCAATTAATTAGTAAGAATCAATATTTTAAATTAACAAACGCCGATGCAGTAAACGTGAAAACATAAGGTAATGCAGAAGATTCACACACTGCAAAATTAGCTATAAGGTTGAAATTAGTTTGTGAGTAAATAATTAAATGTAACTTTATTGAAATAAAAATATTACACAATGTTCGAAATTATTAAAATGTATTTTGAGCATAATTTGTTTAGTTTGTGGGAATCAAATGAAACGTTATTAATAAAAGTGGTAACAGTCAGTTATTTCATTAAACAAAATTGATATTATTGAAATGGAAAGATAAGATAAACGAATTACATCACCAGACACGCTTCATACTCATAGCGACCGCGGTTATGTAGATGCTAGTGCGTTCGCCTCCCATCATTGCGAACTGGGTGTTTTCCTGAATTGCTCATAGGCACGTACAACTACAAAAAAAATTGCTCAGCTAGTACTTCCACAATGGCATTTCAAAGTCAAAATTTGCAAGGTTTTAGTTCACACACTCATCAAAAACCAACCCACATAGCGGAACGAAATAATTCACAGTTAAAGTACATGTCACTGGCTAGGGCAAGTATATCAAAGCCCAGTACAAAATAGTTTGATTTTAAAAATTACTCTAAACTGTAGCAAAAATTTAAAGTTTTGGAAATTTTTTAAAAATTACGAACTGTTGTTTTAATTGGTTTTTATACAAATAAAGCCCTAGCCAGCAGCATATCCTTTTCCTGTGAATCATTACGTTTTATTATGTTGATTGGTTTTACAGGGAAAGAGGATGTTTGTAATAAAAAATGCTAATTTTGACAGTGAAATGCCATAACGGGAAAACTGGCTTAGCTAAATTTTTGTAAGAGAATAAAGTACTACCAAATAACATCTACAAACCTAATACTGTTTCATACGAACATAAAATTATGATTTTTATCTCTCTGGAACGCCTTTAAGCTTTGGTTTCGGTCGCCGCCATATTGGATTCGTTAATTTTTCACTATAATGAAACTCTGAAAAGAAAATGTGGAATTTTCGATCAGAGTGCATTTCATATTTATATTATAGTACCGTAGGGACATGGCAGTTGAACCCTTAACGTATGTTTAAGAGTGCGTGGTAGATAAATAAACGCTAAAAGCATAATTGATTTATACGCTCTATTCGAAGCTAATATGGATAAAATACTCAATGACAATCCTAGATAATGGTATTTGCCACCTTTATGAGTAAATATTTATTCAGAATTATTAATTCGTTACTCGTGATCTCTTGCGCCACAGTTAAATGCACGAGGTTCCGGCGTCAGAGATTGTGCCTCAGAAGTTCGTAACACTGAAAACAATTTTGTTTAAAACGTTGGCTAAAACTATTGCCTAGGATTGCTATTGTTTAATTTTCAGAAATTGGCTTCAGGAAACCTACAGTTATAGATTAATGCTTTTAGCGGTGAATTATGTACCACGCCCTCTTAAGCCGAAATCATTCAAACAAATTAAGAATATTTATAAAAAAATGTTTGTAGGATTGTAGTCTGAATATGCGTTATTATTTCAATTGTCATGTTTATAATACAGTGCAAGGTAAATAGAACTTTCAGTATAATCGAAAATCCTACATTTTTTTATTTTAGAATTTCGTAAAAGCGAAAAATAAAACAACCAAATATACGGACTGAAACCAAGCTTTAAAAACATGAGTCGACATATTGCGTTGTGGGGCGGCAGTGCTTATGTAGAGACACGCTGGAATAAAATGTGTACCTACACACTCTGTGAGTAGCAAGATTTATGATTAGTTGTGCTTGCATTGATGCACAAACAAAACATTTGGTACAGTTAGCAGTATGAATGTTTATAGACACACAAGCGTTTTACAGTTGAATGAACAAAATATTTGTCTGGCTGGCAGATTAACCCCTACAGTGTTAGGTTTCTCTTTGTACAATGTTTGCTAAAGAAATTTAAAAATTTTAAACGCACTTAACCATAAAAACGTGATTTAGGCAATAACTATAGTCATCTCAAAAATTAAATACACATATATATTATTTTTTCATTATATTTTTCACTGATATACAACCCTAGGTATTTCAGGAAAATATCTTTAGGTGTTTAATCATCTCCAAAATAGAGTTTCGTCCAGTTCAAGACTTTTTTTTTCTTTTTTTGGTAAATTGCATATTTGTTTCGCCTTATCGTTAACGGGACCAAACGTTTTAATGTTTGTAAATGCGTTTAATTTGATGCGTGATATGATTGCAACAATCGAAAACATCCACGCATTTAAATAGCGTAAGAAGGTGGAGCTTAACATCCCAACATTAACCTCGATTTATTTGAGGAAATTAGTGGAACAAATGACGATGCCCGTCCCAGAAAATGACACCAGGTCGTAGCTAACGTGTGTGTAATATGATTCAGTTTTCTTTCTTTCGTTTGCCCTCTAATAAATTTGCAGTTATAATTCTCGCTGTCACGAGATGTTGAAGTTGTAGAAATTCAACCTTAAGGCGGCCGCCTGGCTGGCGCTCGAACTGCGTGCAGCGTGTCCGGAGTTAAGTTTTTTCTCAGAGACCAGTAAACTTTCCCCTACAATGCTTATCTAGGAAAACAAAACACATTTCAGACTACTTGTGTATGTGACTTTCAAGACATCACGCTCATTGGAAGCATTATTTCAAAGCCCTCAAACTTGGTAAAAATCGACTTTTTCACGCTATATATATATATATATATATATATATATATATATATATATGTGTGTGTGTGTGTGTGTGTGTGTGTAACGGATTTGTTCTAAATTGAGGTCTACAAGTACATTGGACTTCGCTACTGTGACGCGTTCAATACAATGATAGGGTCACAGCTTAAAGTTCCACAGTTAAAACGTTGCGGCGGGAACATTGCGCGCGTGTTTAAGACTTTGGTCGTAGAGACGATATCACAATACATGTGCCGGCCGACGTCGCTCGTAGCGCCTAATTGATTTTCGCCTCTCACACAAACACACCCTTCACCAGGCGGTAGCCTTAAGAGGCTATGTCGTTGTTTCAGGCGCGTGTATGCAACCCGCATTAACTACATATAAAGCAAGGCTAATTTTACGTTCGCTGTAGCAATGAGAGTATTACACATATCAACGTTATCTTCGCGCTTTATCAAAGACACAGCCGTTCTTAATAGAGCTATGTTCTGCAAAATGAAGCGTAACAAACGGTTACATTGACACCGTGGTACTAAAAAAACGTTTCGTAAAATTTGTAGCAATCATTGATTTGACTACGGCAAACGCAGCGAAAATAAGAACGACTCTGTCTCTTATAAAACGTGAAGATAATGTTGAAGTGTGTAATACTATCATTGCTATACAGTACGTAAAATTAGCCTTGATTTATATGGAGTCAATGCGGGTTGCATACATGCGCCTGAAACTCCTGAAACGACCTCTTAAGGCCTTGCTCATTAGTTTCGCAGTGGTTTCGAAAACAATTCTTTAAATGCAAATTTATACATATATAAAAATTTTGTTCTTACAGTTTTAAGAGTTATATATCATCGTTAGTAGTTGAATTTTTCTGTTCCAATACACCAATCAGATTTTTAGATTTTTGCCCCAGAAATATCACATATTTTGTTGTCAAAATAAGCCAAAATGAAGCAAAATAATGTTTTGCTAGCAAATGTTAAATTATTAAAAAAACACTCTGGCAAGATTGTGTATCGTATGACTGCAAACAGTCTCAAATTTTTTCAAAGCATTTGGTAAAATAATATTTGAGTTATTTGCAATTGTTTGAAATACGACCATGGCCTTAAGGTACAGCCTACCATGTAAATCATATACGCTGTAATGTGCTGGAAAATACTTTATTTTACGAAACAATTCGTCATGTACACCATTGAGCCAGTGCACGCAATGAGAAAACTTCGGACGGGTATGAAATGTCATTGTTAAGACACAATGATAATAAACACACTGGTTCCAATATCTCCAACATTGTTAACTACTGTATATTAAGACTGCCGTACATGTACCAACTGGTTGTTTGCGGTACTCAGTCATTGTGCTCTGTACTTTGCTACAGACTTTACACCAACGAAATTATACAGTATGGTCGCCGTTTAAAGTCTCATAGTCAAAGTTAACAAATGAGAATCCCGGTTCAACACTTGTGTCTTTGTAGTTATGTGGCATTTGATACACTTTTAACGATCGCTCTTACAACTATCGTTTTCTAGTCAGTTGTCAGTGTTATAGGAATAGAAAAATCATGCTTAATATGCAAATGTCCCATTTCAGCACAAAAAAATCACGCAGCTGAAAAAAAAAGTAATATTGTCTCGAGACAGTATTACTTTTAAATTTGCCGTTAATTTGTACAAAATATTGCTTGGGTTATTAAGTTGTATGTTTCCAATGCCTTGTGCTCCTAGCATTTGGAACGAACTCTAATGGAAAAATAAACATATCCAAAGAGTTTAAATAAACAAATCTCTAAATAACTTACAAAAATATATACACGTACAAAAACACTTATAGGCCGTTAACGATAAAGTGAGCACTGCATAAAGTTTTCTTTCAGCCGTTTAGCAGTTAATTTTACTAATTTTTAATATAAACACTTCCATGTAGCTAAAAACCAGTGTAAACATTTCTACACTCTCAAAAATTAACATGTTTTGACCCAATATAACATATTTTTAATTATTTACAAGTTCTTCTGATTGCTCAGTGTATAGCGAACAGCCGATAAACGTAATACGCAACGTAACAGCGCTCAAACACTTAGCAGTTACTATGCAGCTCACAATAGCTTATCAAACAAGGTTGTAATTGAAAACTAACATTTACAATAAAAAAATCCCTTTGTCCCATATTAAACTATTATATTCAGAAAGTCCCACGAAATGAGACAAATCCCATGACCTTGCATCACTGTTCTGAATCTCTAATGTAATGCTGCGCGTTACATCATACATATAAATTTTGTCACATAAAAATAAATGTAAAATGTAGTTTTCAGTTTTCAAATCCCACTTAGTGACAGAAATAAAAATCAGTAAAATTCATTGTGGCACAAAAATAACTTTACATTGCATTCTTACGAAAACTGTGTTGGAAGTTTTAAATAGCACACTGCAAACTAAGACTTACGAACTGCAGGATAAAATATGTAAAGAGGTGAAGAAGGGGGAAGAGCAATCGCAGGTAACAAGCCAATGAGTTTTTTCGTCTCAACAAACGATCATTTGTTTTGTTCTTTTAGTAAATATAGTACTCGCCACAATGCATGACCGTGTAAGTTAAATGGGGCTCGACACGGTAATAATGGTTAACCCAGCCTGAGCTGTTGGCAACAGAGGAAGTACACCTACCTATTCTCCTGATTGTAAATTAAGTTTCTCTTTGCAACACACATTATCTAACTGCGACTGATTTCATGATTTTAACTCAGCAGTGTGATCGTTAATTAACGGGGAAAGACAGCTGTCTGCTACAATTTGTACATATTAAGAAATGAAGTGTATTTGTACTTTGTTACTAAAATTCTTGCAACGTTAAAGCGTAGAGTGAGACTATGTGGTTTACATTAACCTATTATTTGTGGAACACCTGTAGCTGATTTGCCCGTACAAATGTCCAGAGTCGAAAATTTCATATTTACTTCTGATGGTTTCATATGCCGTATGATTGGTTTCACATCCCGTACAATAATTAGCACACAGTTATTTGAGACGTTAAAAAGATATAAATTAATGTATTTCAATGATAAATACAATTGAAATACAATTGCAAATATCAATGTTACGGAGTTTTTTTTAATGAGAATGTTAAAACTCATTATTTAAGACTCAGTACGGTTGAATCCCATCATTTCCTAAAAATCTTAGTTATAGGCGAGGAAATAAATATGTTTTACAGCAATGTATTTAATTACTATTATTTTTTTAACTATAAAATTAAATGTAGTGTTTTTGTCCAGAAATATTAGATGAAATTCATCAGTTATTTATTTATTACTGAAACTGTTGGCATATAAAATTTACGTACAATTTTTCAGCAAATGTAGGTTTGTACAAATCGAGAAGAAGGAAAAATAGCTGTGGGGAGAGAAATACAGTTAAAAATTAAATTGATTTTCAAAGCAAGTAAAATGCGTAATTTTATTTCAGCGACAGTGTGTCATAAATAGCCTATAGAAAATTGCTGAACAAGTGCGTATTGAAATTATAGTCCTTTATGATTCGTATTTTTTTAATCGCTCAAATGACAACTTATTTTCGGGAAATTATATATTTACTTACATTATATATATATGTGTTCACTCGTTCGTCTAGCATTTCTGACGGTCTTGTAAAAAAACCGGGTAATTAAGAAAATTTCATACAAGCGCGACGTAGAAATACTTATAATCTTGCCTGCATAACCAAAGTATAATATGAAAATAATTATTTTGTTTTAAACATTAATGGCGGGAAAAGAGTGAATTCTATGAACAACACACTCTTGAACAACCTGACAAAGATATTCAAGACACCGAGCAATAAATAATACGTACGTACTAAATTATCAACTTCTGCGAGGTATTTTCATCACGAAGGAAACATTAGAGAGTCGCAAAAAGCGTAGTTACGAACAACGTTTATTTGCTCCCAAGGACGTTGCGAAAACGGTTGGTTCATTTTCTCCGTGAAGTTTATATGTATATACCAACTTCTTTTTGTTTGATGAGTTCGAAAAAAAGTAATGAAAGTTAGTTTTTCTTTTCCGTGCACATAGTTATAAAAAGACATCAGTGGAGTTTTAGACTATTTTAACAACTAAGTACAATTAAAAAAACTATTAAAAATTTAGTTGACGTTTACATTCGAAATACATACAGCCAAAAGTTTTTAATTTAATATAACACATTAAATAACACAAATTTTATTCTTAATGAGACTGTATTATGGAAACATTTCAGTTCTGTGAATAAGATCTAAAACATTTTATCATTATAAAATGTTAAGCCCACAATTCAAACAATGAACAGCAGTTTAGTTGTATAAGTTTTTTTTTTGTGTTACGATTAGCGAATATCAATGGCATTCAACTGGTATGAATAATGAAATTAGCGTATATTCATAAAAATGTATTTTACAACAAAAATTTTGTATATGAACATGACTGCTTTAAAATTTATCTTTCTGACTCTACAAAAAATTTTCCAAACTAACTATATAGCGACCACCTACAGTTATACAGTTTACTAGACTTTCTAATGGCTTACAAAATTTGAGTATACGTGGCTGTTAGGCCTACCTAACATAAAAAAACAGTTAAATTGTAGAAATCACTGCGGATATTTTAAAAATGAAATTACTATACTTATTAACCTATTGTCACTAAAACCATTACAATATTATCGTTACTTGTCATATGAGTACCGTAACATATTTTTGGGAAAATAAATCTACTGCTAAATTAACAACAAATAGTATCGCAATTGAGACGTGTTATTTCAGTCCATTTGGATGGGAATAACATTCACACCAATGAACAATTATTTTCTCAGCAAATGCGCTACATAGATATTTTCGTCATATAATTCTGGAGTTCACTTCTAAAAGAAAATACATTACCCTAGTATAGGCGGTTCAGAATAAAGTGAGCACTCAAAAAAGCCCTGCTAAAATTCTATTTTCAGCTAATTTGTGTCTTTCTGAGCGTAACAGCTAACGACGAAAAACGTACAATCTCTCTAGACAGGGCACTTAATGTTTGCGCGCTTATGATAAATGGTATAGTCAATAGGAATGTGTATTGTTTGATAAAAGAAAAATGATCATGTTTATAAAAAATGTCGAGTTCGGTTACTTTTGTTTCATATATGGTTGTATTTAAATAGGAAAATGCACGGAACTATACTGCGTAATTTTGCTCCCATTCATACAAGCAGAAGCAACCAGAGTTAATGTTGAATTACATGCCGTAACTGCTAATAATATTTTCCGAAGGTTACATTTTTTTAGTCCTCACTTTATCCCGAACGACTTATAATAACATTCTTATTCAAGGCAGTCTTGATCAGCATATTTTCATGTACAATACTGTAGCTCTGAGGTAGTCTGAAGCGTTGATAGGCCTAATACCAACGTTTTAAACCGAACGCTTAGAGCTGAACTTCGGAAAAAATTATTCATTTCCTTTAGCATGGTGGGGTAAGTTTCAGTTCATTCTAATGGTATACATATACGAAACAGTCACGCTGCTGAGTTAGGAAAATAAGATTTATGGAAGAATTGATATTTTTAGACTGTTTTGTTGTACTATGCTACTAGATATACAAAAAATTCGTCTGCAATGCTTTAGTCCCAACAGTATATTTCACACTGTATGTTTAACTTTAGTGAATATTCCAGGAAAAAATTCACGGTACATAATCGCTTGCTGTTATAATGAAAGAAACGAAATCCAGGCTCACACGTTCTGTTCAATATATATGTAACTGTCGTAAATATTAGAACTCCGCCTGTTCGATTCATAAAGTTAATTGCAAAGGTTTCCCGTATAAAGTACTTACTTGAATACAATGTTTCAATATTATGTGCTTATTTCCTAACTGCATGAACATAGTTACCAATCTTCTTTGAAAGTTACATAGAAAGCTTATATACTGTATGTACAGTACGTTTAGAGTTATGGTCAGACATAAAATTATATTTCCTCTATTCTTGTAATAATATTAGATCACAGCTTCAGGTGAGCTGCCTAAGTAAAGTTTGCACTGAAGTTGAGAATTCCACGCTTATAAGTAGGGCTAGGAAAAATTCACGAGTTCAATGACCTGCATGCTAGAATCCAATGTCCTATGCATACTCAAGCCCCGTATATTTGTTTATTGTCTGTTGTCTGATTGAGTAGCAGGTAATGGACAAATGGTAGGGCTTCGGTGTACAGAGGATAATGGATTCTAGCAGGTTGGTCGTTGAACTCCCGAAATACTCCTAGCCCTACTTATAAGTAATAAGGCAACTGAGCACGAGCTAACCTCACGCCCTCGCATAGTTAGACATAAAGGTTCAAAATTACTAGGCGGGAGCTTGACTATTCAGGCCGCTGATCAGCGTGAACTGCTACTGTTTATAGGTGTACGTTATAAGACTGCTCAACGAGTGAAAATAATACCAACTTTGAGATACTGTTCATTAAGGCGTAAGAAAATATATCACTAATTTTATGTTAGTTGTAAAAGAAATACATTCCAAAATGTGTGGGAAAAGAAGTCAACAACAAGTTGGATCCACGAAGTTAAAAAAGGATTTAGGAAAAATAATATAAAAGCTGAAGAAACAATTGCCAGTATTTAATAAGAATGAATTTCAAAGTAGGATAGTTAAAAGGACTAATACAAAATGGTCAGATGACAGGAAAATGAAAATTAGTGAAATACTGAGAGTACTGGAAGAAAAAAAAAATTAAATTGACACGTGGACCTTAGTTGGCCCATTGTAAAGGGGAAAACATTACTTATAGTGGGTTATTACTTTACTCAATTATTTTGTTAATTGGAGGATTGGCTCTTATATATGGATTATGACATCCATATTTTCGTACAAAATATTCCCAAGTTATAGGTAACATCAATATATTAGTATGCCAACGGTGACCGCTGCTCATGGTGTACAAAGTTTTAACAGATGTATGTTTATTCGAAAACTGTTGGTCGTTAGTGGGTGATATCTGATTAGAAATAGCTTTTAAGAAATATTTCACATGATCGTACCCATTTCAGGTCCTTTTAAAGTTTATTTTCACTCCGCCAAATATGACCAAAACGGGTATTTTCAGGACATTTTTACGTATGAAAATCGTGGTGCAGAATTTTTAAAAATGCACAGGGATGTATATTACTTGATCTTTAATAATTAGACATAAAATGATAGCATAAGCACGGCATGTCTCAACAGGTTATATATTATCGAGATGACTGCACGCCAGTTTAAGTGACTTGCACCTATACTGTATCCACTCCAAGGTTGCAGCAGAAATAAACATTGTCACAGCTGAGCTCTCGACCATTGGTTGGCTGGTTAGTTAACAGTGTAGTTGCGACAGGAAATAGGTCCTCCGCTAAATTGCTGTGTTTTAGTTCAGGATAGGTGATTGAATCGTTCAGTTGCGTTTTTTTTAATAATCTGTAATATAATATCACTCTGTGCGCATAAAATACTATACGTGCATGGAATGGATAAACTACGACTTCCGCGACGACGCCACGTCCATCGTGATTCCATTTCCTCCACAGCAAGGCGCGATTCCGTTTCTCCACTTGTCGCCAGTCAATACGCGGAGGTGTTTGTTACACAGCCAATGTCGTTCAAGCGCGCGAACAGACGGAGAGACACAAGCTGCAATCTTGGAATGGATGGAGTATAGAGTCGAGTGTGAAGTGTGATGTACGCGGTGTGGCATCCTTGTAGCGCGGTATTTGTAGGCCTCCTGCCCGCAAAATACTTCAACCAAGACGGCTACCTCCCTGGAGCTGTTTCCCCCGTCATAGACTAAGCTGCACTGCAGCTGTAAGGGCGACCTTGATGCGTGTGCTAAATGCCGTATCGCCACTAATAATCATGCACTGAACCTGCAAGCAAGCTTTCCGTCAAACGGTTTTTTATCACAGAACTTTAAACGAAGACAGCTTAGACCTTCTATGAGTGTAGTGAAGCAGTGGTAAAGTACTCGCCTCCCATTCATGAGGACAAGGGTTCTATCCCCGACTCTGGTAATATTGATTTCGGTTCCACAGAGTTTTCCGCAATCACTCCAGGCAAATGCGGGGTTGATTCCTTAAGCAGGACCAGTCCAACTACAACCCCCGTTCCTCCGTGTTTCTCTGGACTTGTGCTGTTCCAGAGCACGTAAATCCTACAAATTTGAAGAAATTAAAAAAATAAAAAATAGAATGAAACTGAAAGTTTCTATTAGTAGAAAGTCTGTCGCAATGGTCAAGGCACTATTGTATGAGAGCTTCGTGTACATATGGTTTGTACTTTATTGGTAGGACAGTTTACATTGGTGGTTTTTATAAAGGTGCCTATTCTGCCAAACGCTTCAAATACACTGCCGTACGTTGGCAATTATATCGTTACTAACAAAATCATTCCATGTATGACAGTTTTCACAACGTATTAAGTAAACAGACAAATACAAAATATCACTAAGTAGGAAATATCACTGTTACGTTAACCACGTAAAACATAGTTTCGAAATCCTCCAAACATACCTAAATCGGGCGTGTGAAATAATGGAATATATTTATAATGGTTCTACGTCGTAAGTAAATTGAAACACATTAATTAGTGAGAAAGTGAAATTAAGAGGAGTCCATATGTGTCAAATTTCCACCTTTGACGCGTAGGAACAGCGTAGTGATAAGAGCCAAGGTCTCACGCTTGACGAGAATCATATCGCCTCTATTTGCAGCGCGCCAAACTGGCGTGCAAGGTTTCTGTTGTAGTCTTTTTACCATGGGACTTTAAGCAATGGCCCGAATATTTTATGTTTTAATAGTATGAAATAAAGACCAACGCATGCTTCTCGTTTTGCACTTTACGAATTCGGGTAATATTTTCGGAGTTACAACAGTCTAAAAAACCCATTTTTAGCCATTTTGAGAGGCCCGAATATCGTGTTTCTAACAAGCGTGATGCATTTTTTTAATAAGTAGAAGCATGGTTTCAAGTGTTAGGTAAACATAATATTAATAACTTAAGTGCTTTCGCGTAAAAAAAAGTACGCGTGACACACTGCAATTCCGTCCATGCGCCAGTCGAGGACTCCTCTTAAAGTGTGTGTTTCTCTGGGGATTGTCTGACGTTTCGACTCGCATACATTCTCATGTCAACGGATTCAAAATTAAAATAGTTTACAGTAATAAAAAAATATTAAAATCCTTTTCATTTATGACTCCATTCCGAAATAATTTTCACAAATGGCAGAAACTTTTAGGAATTAAAAAAAAAAATGCTGAAACTGAAAATAAAAATTTTAAAAATTCAATATTTTTTTTTTTTCAATGCAAATAATTTTTATTCTTTAATTTTATGAGCATGTCATTGTAGCCTGCAAAGTCTTTATCCACTGTGATTTTTTTGAGTTTGGTATATCAGTTGGTTTTAGTGTAGTCGTTAAAACAGAAAAATGCAAAATATGACTTTATCAAGCCATTACGCGAAAACTATGAGAGATAAAATAAATTTCATAAGAGCCAAATTTAGCCACATTTTGTGTCTAAAACAAGAAAAAAAATCTGATACAAATAAAAAATGAAATAACGATTATGAAAATTGCGGTAGACCGCGCCCAGGGCCGGCCTATGAGGCTCAAATCACGTTCGAAGCATGATGTAATGTCTATTTTTATACCCCTGTAATTCGGCGAATCCCCGGAGTTTGGCAGAACTGTATAAGGGCCAAATCAACAGGTTTAGAGTGAGTTCGCTATTGGTCGTGCTAGAGGAAGGTGTTATGCTTGTGGAGAGAGACTGGTGAAGACTTCTCGGTGACGTCAGAGTCTACTGTGAGGCTACAGGATCATGCCTTCTAGGCAGTATGGGGCGGAACAAGAGGATTGGTGCTGCGGGTCGACGTACAACAAGGAGCTGCGCGACGGGAGTCGAACTGAAGACCTCAAGAGTGAACACAATGGTGCCCTCGAGGTGCTGCGCAGTATATGGTGAGCCATCACAACTTCGGACTGATAAGGTTGTACATTGCACTATTTGAAAGACTGTTGATTGCATATATGACTGTACTTTTACTGTGATTTGTAGACTATAATTAATTGATGGCAGACATTTTTGTGCTTTAATTGTCAAAGTAAATTAACGTTTTTGTGACACAGTAGTAATTGTGTGCATAATTAAGGGTGTTGATAAAGTTATGGTTGTTTGCTATTTCGTGTATTTTTGTAAGCTTTGTGAGATAGTAAATCAATAATTTAATTGAACTATTTTATTTCTAAATGTAATACCTCTATCCCAAAGAGCTCAGAATTGCCCACATATAAGATTTTGCTAAACTTGTAACAATAAGTATACAAACACATAAACATCGACGAACTCCGGCAGGTGACTCCTTGTGAAAATTAAAGCAGAAAATATGGAACATACTTTGTACGTAACAATAATATTGAGGGAGTAATTCGGCTTTAAAAATCAAATTTTAAACTTTAGTTTCCCCACAAACCGAACTATGATCGACGTAAACAGGCCAAACTGAAGATTATACTTCATGACCATACGGCGAACAAGTCAACAGTAAACGCCAGTCGATACATTCAACCCTTAAGAAAATTAAAGCGGTGGTCACCCTTAAATTGCTGTCAACTTGTTTAACGTAAAGATAATCTGACATTTAAATGTGAATTATTGGTTAATGTGAACTTAGTAATAAAAAACGGTCCTCTTGTAGCGACTGTCTATAGTACTCATAGTTTTCGTGTAAAACGCACGTGAAGTTTAGGCGTGGTGACACAGAGCCTAGTGTGTAGGCAACACTGCGTACACGAGTGTTTGGTTTATTCCGCAGCTCTGCACAAATGACGGTGGACATTCACTGTAAATATCACGTACCGTAGCTTAAATATCACACATAACCGTAACCAACACTTTGTTCCTAGCTGAAATTGTGTGTTTTTTAAAATTAAAATAAATTATAAGTGTGCAAGTGAATCAATACGAGTACTTTATTATGTTCGTAAAACTGCTCAATAAATCTCCAACGTTTCACAAAACATTTGAATGTCCGTGTCAGCACAAATGGTAGTTTAAAATAATGGAGATTGTTTGGCGTAATCTTTATCGGATATGTGTTGCGATTTACATTAAAATGTGTTGTTTTTTAACATGTGTTTTTAATTCTTTCAGTATTAAACACACGCGAGCCATTAAAATAAAATGGCTTAAGGTAGAGTTTTAGCCTTAAATGTTACTTAATAGCTAACGAGTGTTCATATTAAATAGGTAACGAAAATGTTTACTGCAATAAATCGTTACGGTATGTAAAATAACACAGTTCTGCACTGCTTGTGTGACACTGATGTGGCATTGTTTTCACATTCTTGAGCGGTAACTGACATTTAGGAAATCATAAGGAAGGTAAGGAAATGGTGTCGATGTATCACTACTGACATGAAATTGCGGAACTAATATGAGATTGTAATGTTAGGAGAATTTTGGAACCTCACATTTGACTGCAAGTTTACAGCAGGGCAGTTCCTGTGCCGATAAATCCAAACCGTCCGCTCCTTTTGAATTGGAAGATCTTTAAGTTCCAAATTTGTTCTTCTCTCCATGCATGTTACACCATTTTCAACACAATTTTCTGGCACAGAAAAACACGCCTAGCAATGTCACAGTCGCGAGTACTTTACAAATTTAAATGACTTGGTGGCTACTAGTTCATCTATTCCTGACTTCAGTTTTGAACCAAAATTGCACAACAATATCACCAAGTAAACCGTATCCTTCATCACACACCCACATACGTTTGAGGCAATGAGTAGTTTGTGGTTCGTATATTTTTATTTATCTTAAAAGTAAGTAAGTCTAAAACAATAAAAATTAAGACTATTAGAAGGTTCTTTGACAAAGTATTTTGAAAAATAAATTATTCATTTCCTACGTCCTCAACAATGTTAGTTTTCCTTCTCCAGACAATATCAGTATTGGTATCGGCAGTATAGGACAGTGCCTGGAATCAATATCGGCTCTCCTACACTTTACAGGAGTGCCAGAATTAAACAAGCTGTTTAAATGTCCAACTTTGTGCATTGTACCGACGAGATATTTATTTAACTTGCGTATTATTTTTAAACATACACACAAATTTAGCCAAAGAACAAAGTATTGGTTATGTTTATGTGAACCTTTAATTGGTCATGTGCTTTTTTCCGACGAATATTACTTCACAAATACGGGAAATGTGGAAAAGGAATAACGTGCATTACTGGGCAAATGAGAATCCTCGATGGATGAGAACTGTACCATTTCAATATCCATGGTCCATAAATTATTTGTGCGCCATTGTCGGCGATCACGTCATTGGACCATATTTTTTTGAAGATCACTTGACTGGGCATGTTTTCGCAAACTTTCTGCATAGCGTACTGCCTCAATTACTGGAAGACGTGCCTTTGCATGTTTGCACGAACATGTGGATGCAACACGCTGGTGCACCACTACTTTATGCCCTGTGTTCGAGACATAAAGAGATGCATGAGCTCTCTGATGACAAGTGGATAGGACGAGACGGCCCTGTAGCTTGGCCACCTGGTTCGCCAGATCTAACACCACTAGATTACTTTGTATGGGGTTTTATCACTGAACGCGTAATGGCAGTAGCCCCTACCACTCCTAACGACATCAAAGAAAGAATACGCCGAGCCTGTACCGAAATTACGCCACAAATGTTGGCTGACGTTCGACAGTCTTTTAGTCTTTTCATAAACTAATTAACAGTTCTTACAAGTCGAGGGTCATCGCTTCGAGCATCTTCTGTAGGTAGACCCACACCAAAGTTAGTGGATCCCTTGACTGCGTGACTAAATGACCTTGTCGACAAATCGGTACTAATGTCATCGCATAAAAGATACATGGTTCCATTTAACAAAGTATAGTTGACCTTGACGTAGCTTCGGGGCCTACACCAATAAAAAAATATTGACCCAGTATGACGGCCTTCTCGAACACAGAAACTTTAATCAGAAACATTTGTGGATATGATCAATAGTTTGAGTGCTATTGCCCTGTAACACTTCGTGTGAATGTGTAACACTAATTTATTTTAATGTTAATAGAGAATTTTTGTATTAAATACGCATTCCCATAATAGGCACGCGTCAATTAACCTTATTGTGTCTAAATGTCTATACTTTTTTTTAAATAAAGAAAGCAATTATTGTTTAAATCTTTATTCTTCTAGTTGCGATAAATATCACCTGTGATATAGCATTAAAGCTAAACGAGACACGAATGCTTTGGTTATAACTATCCTCAGAAGAACGTTTTATCAATGAAAGCAACTCGAGTTTTTGTTTCATTCAGCTGACCAACATACTAGTTACTACGCTTGAAAAGTATTTATGAAACCGAAACGAAAAAAAAAAATAAAAAAATCATACATAACCCGCGAAATTCTAATGATAATGTAAGAATATCTGGTATTTGGTTGATAATTAGCAGATTTGTTGCGGTATTTGTCTCTTTGTGACAGTAATTTGAGTAAAGCGATTGTGTTATCGCGTTCAATAAAACATGATCTAGCAATTCTTTCGTTTATTTATTTTGAATTAATTTAGTTAATGCTGCTGTTATCCTATAAACGAATGAAAATATATGTTACTACGAGAAATTATGTACAGACAATATAATCACTTTTGCTACAAGTACTACCATACAAACACTCGTTGTAGAGCGTATTTTATGTAATATAGCTGTCACAAAAGTAGCATCAATTTTATTTCGACGGAAAGTCTTTAATTCCCTATATATTATAACCTTTAACATCTACAGTATAGGATGGTCAAGTAATGGTTTGCATCACATTAAGAACATTGAAAAGGAAAATTTATTTTGCCTGTCAGAACTGAGAAACAGTGCATGCAGAATTTAATAAATTGATTTATATTTGGAAAGGGAGTGTATCATATTAAATACAAAACTTCTTAATTGGCTCACGTCATGTAAACGTTATTGCGTCAAAGTATCTGCTGTTTTCTTAACTTACTTTTATAAGGAGTAATAAGGGAGTTGTTAGGTCATAGCAGTACTTCAAACAGAATTACATAACTGAAATGACTGCAATAAGTAACTATGAATTAATTATTTATCAAAGGTTGTATTTGATTTATTTATTGTTTCAGAACTGGTTATGAAATAAATTTTCATGCGGTTATTAGAAGCAAATACTAATGCATCGAATTACTGTATAACACTAGGTGCATTTAGTTTGTTAAGCATAACATACCGTTGTATTTAATCGGATTTGAGCAGTAACGTGTAATAATAGAAAACGCATTTTAACGAGTGTCCATTTTCGACTGGAAATTAGACATTTACTGGAAGTTATTAATTTGCTTTTAGATTATTATTTACGAAATTAGAATTTTTTATTACTTCGATAGTTGTATATGTTCAAGAGCTAATAAGCAATTACAGAAAATGCATTTTACCAATTTTAACCCTTTACTTTTCTGACTTTAGAAAACGCTTCAAATATCTATTTAACATTTATGTAATCACGATTACGAAACACGGAGTACATCGACAACATACAAGATAAAAAAAAAGATATCGAAACACATTTTAAGATTTTTAACATCCTTGAAGGTCGAATTTCGAAACACGCTTTTATTTTTTGCGTTTGTTATAATAACTCCCGCAGTAAAGTGAAAATTAGGATGGTAGTTCATCAGGCACGAACTACATAATCAATTGATCAAAAATAATGTCCTCTCTTCTATTACCATTAAAATACGAATGTTAAACTTGTAAATTAGTTTTTAAGAATTTGGACGTACTTAGTTTAAAATAAAAATCACGTCTATACAGAATTATATATTGAGGCTTTATCGAAAAAATCCATTATATATATATATATATATATATATATATATATATATATATATATATATATATATATATATATATCCGCGTGCAATTTATTTATTAGAATTTAGAGAATACCAACCAAAAATATTCTAAGGTAATTTTTACGTAAGCTGTACATATTATGCTAGTATATTTTGGTTTTGAGTCACAGTTCTCCGTAAAGCGAATTCTTTAGTGTGTAAACCAAACTCTACGATTAAACAAGTTTTTGATCAATTATTGTTTAAGACATGTAATAAGCCTTTAAATTAGCAAATCGATGCTTGCAAAACTATTTGAAATATAATTGTAAAGAAGTCAAATAATAATTGCCATCATAAAATTACAATTAAACTACAACGTATTTAAAAACATTTGAAAATGTACAACATGAAACGTTAACTAATTTAAGATCCGTGAATGTTAAAAAATTTTAAAATTCACAATTCTTTAAACAATGGTAGTATATTGTAAACAGGTTTGTCAGGTCAACGATTTTCAAAGGATTAAATTATTTATTATGATATGAAATATATATTTTTTTCATACTGGCAGTCCATACTAGCAGTTCACCCGCTGCTTACCCTGGTGTGTTACCAACTCGTAGTAGCTAACACTAACTTTAATTGGAGGGCTATTTGTACCCTAGAGTTGCTGTCTGGTCATGAGGTATTAGGATACCAGATTTGTTGTTTGGTCATGAGGTATTATTAGGATACCAGAATTGTTGCTTGGTCATGAGGTATTAGGGTACCAGAAACTGTTAGTTGATCTTACTCAGAAACTAGCCAAGCAGCTGTAGCGGCCCATGCGAGAAGCAGCTGACCTTGTGGTTCTAACAAAACAGGCCTTGAAGGAAAATCAGAGTATCTAAAATACGTAAGATTAATCGAATTGTGTAGGCCTAAGTAGTGGTGTAAAACTGATGTTCGCAAACACAACGAAAGATTATTGTAGTTTTAATTATATATATTTCCAAATATTAACTTGGAGCGCAGTGACAAAGGGTTTCTTTTTGGTGAGTAAAATTTCGCAGTTAAGTTACGGTACTTGTGCTCCAACACTGAGGTTAATTTGGTGAGGTAGTGTATGCTTAGTGGACTCATCCTATGGGTAAGAGACTGCATAATTTATTTTACACATTTGTCCATGCTTTGTTTCTACAACTTCGAACGACTTCATTAAAATGTCATTAATTTCAGCTTCTCTATTTTCCTAGCAAGGTCAAGCGCTTTTCCACTCTTATTACAAATTCCCTCATGTTATTCAGTTCAGTGGTAGCACGTCAGCAGAATCAGATGGTTCCTCTTACAGTACACCGCTATGTTGCAATAATCATACTTGTTATCTATACAAGGCTAACTGTGTACTTATAACAGAATCGGAGGGTACGTCTAACGGTCCACGATACTTTTAGGTACCATATCTTATCCCTAAAATTGTTTCAAAGGAGAAAGTATCGTCTACAAAACATTCCTTTGCAGCTACTAAGCGGCATTGTTTGGTTTACAACATCGTATTCGGTTATCGTAACAATTTTCTAAGAATTGAATTGACCACCATATATATAGTTCCTGCTAGAAGAAAACTGGTTCATATAACAAAATTACTTTAAAGAGTATTTATGTAGTTCTGCTAACAATTTAGATTGTAAAATATTGCTGGGTGTTAAGGGTGTAAATGTAAAATTATGATTTTTCCACACTGGAACATCCTTAAGTTGCTGGTACTAAAGTTTGGTTGTCGCTTCCCTAAAATTGCATTACAGAACTGTTCTGTTAAATGCTGTCTGCTGATTCGTTTCAGCGAACGAATTCTGAATTCGTAAATATTGGAAGGAATATAATTCAGTGTGGAAGCTATGTTAAGTATCTTAAATTATATATTTTTTGTATTAACTGAACTATATTATAATCTAATTACAATACTTTCAATAATAAGTTATTTATTTACTTCTTATATCAGTACCAATAGCAGTAATGCAGCAAGTTTGTGACTATATAATGTATATTTTATGTTTTTCATAATTCTTTGTTTTTCCTTAATTAAACATTGATTTTGGACTTGCCATCTCTGCTCTGCACACCTCATACAGAGATTTCACCTTTGGTTTTATCTGTCGAAGTATAATTTTATTCCGAAAAGACATTATTTTGATAATATAAAGGGAGGTATGTTAAATGTATGTGTTTTGTTGTACTGCAGCCTCCTTGTGGACCCCGAGCTGTCTATAAAACTCTGCATCAAATGAAACTTTTATGTGCGCAGTTTTCCTGTGAGGTAAAATATATGAGATGCTGGAGGCCATGAAGGAAGAATAGTAGCGAATCACAGGTTTTCTAGTGCTCCCTGTGCATTATTCTCTGGAACGACCAGGCTTTGTACCGCGCGTAGCTTCTTTCAACAGCCGCGGGGGGATTTTTTTTTTACCGGACGGAGCGATGGAGTGGGTATTCGCCTCGAAAACCGCTACAAAGCGCTGCTGCCAAAGGTTCGAACCCGAGCCCCTTGGTTGGAGAAGATTCCTGCGGTCGTCGTATGCGCGTCCTGCTGGGAGCCGTGCCTAATATCCTCTTCCTCTTCTTTGAGCAGAGGGCGAAGAAGAGGGATAAAAGAGAAGAGGAGGAGAGATGCTCTCAGACCACGCTCTTATGAAACTTAAATCGCGTTTGTTTGGTATTCAGGTCGTCACTTAGGTGCCGGCTCTCTTGAAGACTTGGGCGGACGCTCGTCCGCGGAAAGGGCAGAAAACTTGGAGGGGAAGACGAGGAGGTAACGTGCACGCACGATAAATGGGTCTCGGCGGCAGAAAGGAGGAAGACGAATAGAATGAGATATGAGTGGAATAATAAAAACAACGAGAAACACAAGGGACAGAATAAGATGTGAGTGGGATCGTATGAGGGGCCCGCACGTGGCGAAAGAGGGGCATAAATCGCATTTCATCGTCTTCTGGTTAATTTTTCTTATGGCATTTTTTCTACATTGGGGCACCTTCAATAATATAAATAAATATACGATGATTCGGAAGCTGACGTCTGCTCTTGTCATCAGGCGAAAAGTCGGCCATGAGAAGTCTACTGTGTTCTTTCGTATCTTCATTGTTGTGTCGTCTAGTCTGTTGTCTGTGACGTCATCGTTGTTATCCTGTCTTGTGTCCAACATTGTCTTCGTCTCAGTATTGTCTGTGTTCGTCTTAATTGTGGTGTCCTGAGTTTTACAGAATTTGGTTTGTCTTCCGACTTTTGTTTATGAACGTTTATTTTATTTTTATTTATTTGTTGTTGGCTAATTCCTTATGGAATCTTTCATGTTGCGTTATTTTAGTTCATGCATGTGTTGACTACGGCCAACCAAACTAGGCATGTTTTCTCTTTTTTTTTTTGTCTCATACTAAGATTATGGCACGACATATTTACTACGTTTAGAGTAACAACTCAATCCTGGTTGAACTAGGAGTGGTCTGAAGAATCTTGATTCAAAATTTACTCTAAACACGTTCCTACTGGACTAAAGTAAGAGTGGAGTGAATAATCCAGTCCGGTCGGCGAGGTGAACTGGACTGTAGAATACAGATTGAAATGTTTACTTTAATCATCCATCAGACTGAACGGAACGAAAACGAAGCGGTCGCCGTATTTAATATTTTCGTTCATTATGTTAGAGATTAGAGTCGTCGTGTACTTGTTAACTATAACTGTTTATTGTTGTATAAATAATTGGAAGTGCTAAATAAATCTAAATAAATACTACGACGAATAAATTTAAACAAAATATCTAGCAAATATTCGCCTCTCGATTCTTGACAGTCATTTGTTCTGTAGTTCAGTAATTCGCAAATATGTCTCTAGACACGGATTCAGTCCATATTTACATGTCAATCTGGACTGAAAATTTTACTATAAATAATAGTAATAATAGAAAAATGGCCGCTGTTTCGAAAATATAGTCCTCTGTGAACTAAATATACTATTGTTAAGTCTACCAACCAGGTAGTATACATGTAGCAAGGTTAAAAAAAATTGGAACAATATTTCATCAAGCATGTCATACGATGTTAAAAATAAAAAATAGCCGCCATTATGAAAATATAAGCTGAGGAAGGACAAAACACTCAAAAGTAAAGTCACCTTTATATGTTGTATATGAATAGCACATTTGATAACGTTCGAAACATAAATGCCGTAGATAAGGTCACACTATGCTAAAAATACAAACATGGCCACCGTTTTGAAAAGAAAATAATTGAACATAGTATGAACGAAATTCATAAACGTTTGATGATGTTCGGTGAAATATTTTCTCAACTATGACGTTTTATGTTAAAAATATAAAAATGATTATAATTTTGAATCAATGCAAACGGCATGAATTAAATACATAAATGTCGAGCCCACATACTAAGTTCTTTATGCACACTGAATTTCATGAAATCCCAAAATACGGTACCGTAGATATATTGTTTAATCGAAAAATGTTAAAATGTCCGCCATTTTGTAAATATGAATATGGCATGGACGAAATGTACAAAAAATTAGGTTACATAGTGTTATATGAGCATTAAGTTCGAAGAAATTCGGTCAACGGGTTCAAAAGTTTTTAGAGGGACTGGACATAGACACACATACACGAACAACCTATACACACACACACACACGGACACACATACAAGAAGGTGATCTCAAAAGCCTATATTTTCCTTCGAAAAGAAGACTATAAATTTTGACCTGAGTTGCTTGGTACAACGAAATAATTTGTTTGCACATATTATGCCAACTAAGAATATCTGTTAATGTAACCAAATTTACAAACTCTTCTCTTATTTTTTGCAGAAGAATTCGTAGACATAGTTATATGTTTGTACATAAAGTTCCATGATAATTCATTATAAAGAGGTACATAACCATTAATGAGTATTTAACCTACAACTTCTATGACTGAAGAACATACGCAGCTCGTACGGTCAGACTAAAGCGGCCTATACACATGCGAACATGGTTCGTCGAACTTGGTTCGTACGACTACCAAGTTCCCCGTGGTTCGCCTGTGTGTGGGTACGAACTTGGTCTTCCATCGTGCTGGAAAACATTTGTTCGGTTCACTACCAGGGCAAACCGTGTTCGCCTGTGTGTAGAGAGCACGAACGGTTGTTCGGTAGTCTAGAGAAGTCGTCGAGGTGTGTATACGCGTTGCTATAATGTCTGATAGTGCTCAATTTATGAACCCGTCATTTTGTCGGACTTATCGAGGCCTATCGAAACTATCCGTGTTTATGGAAAGTCAAGAGTGACGAGTACAGGGACAGAAATATGCGCGATGAAGCACTGAATACACTTTTGCTCATTACGCGCGATAATATAGCCAGTGCCGATTTAAGCTTTCTGAAATCGAGAATATAAACTCTGAAGCAGAGCTTTAGAAGAGAATACAGAAAGGTGAAGGACTCTATGAAATCCGGTGCATCGGAGGATAGTGTGTATAAACCTCGATTGTGGTACTACGACATGCTATCGTTCATTACCGATCACGAGGAGCACAACCCATCTGCGTCAACAATGACCCTACAAGACGAAGCTGAAAAAGAGGATGGGGGAAGTCAAATTGAAAGTCAAGTAATTTCGTTTTTGTTGCCGATGACGCTTTCGCTTTAGGGGATCATCTGCTCGAGCCGTTTCCAATGAAAAATCTTACGTATGAACAAAGGGTGTTTAATTACAGATTATCTCGTTGTAGACGTTTCGTTGAAAACGCGTTTGTAATTTTGGCCACACGTTTCCGCATTTTCCACACAACTATTAATTTCCAGTCGAACAAGGTAATCGATATTGTTTTGGCCTGTGTTGCACTACATAACTTTCTGCGACGAAAATGCCGTAAACAATACACACCTACCTCTGCATTCGACAGGGAAGACACTGACACGGGAACTGTATTGGTAGGGGAATGGAGGCAAGACTCGTTGCCTGAAAACCAATATCAGGACTTACAAGTCACATCTCGCAACATTTCGGTATCAGCGAAAAGCAACAGAACGCAGTACATGGAATACTTCGTGGGAAAAGGTAGAGTACCATGGCAAGATAACATAGTACAGCTTCGTGCCAGAGAATGAGCATGTAGAGCATTGTTAAGGTATGCAGTGCAAACATATCTCATATAGCATTACGAAATTCTTCTCACACATATTCAAGCACTGTCTATTTCTTCATTGTCTGCTGTTCCTCACAAGCTGCAGCTATTAGACAAATAGTCGGGGCTTATACGACAGTTCATTCTAAAAACATAGTCATTTACCTCGAGAAATACTCATTTCCCTAGTGATAAGATGTTCGAGAAGGCAGTTGTTCACGTGCTGACTCAAATACGCGTTATTTTCCTGATAAACAAAACAGCCATATGGAAGCAAAACGCTTATACGCAGTCGTTAAGGGTGTTCAAGTG